>JAQIWH010000378.1:0-53001 GCA_034695005.1 Cryptops parisi | reverse complement strand
TGTATGTATGTATGTATGTATGTATGTATTTATTGTACCAAAGAATAGAATAAGAAATAATGTGGCGAATAATCGTTCCATTAATCTTAACGACAGTTGGTCGCTTTCTGTTGCTCGCTAACTTATTTTCTTCCACATACACAAAAAATGAGGGTAGAAAACTAAGAATAAAATAAATGACATCGCCCCCTAAAAAAAGGGGAATATATTCCAAAAGCACTTTTTTCCTTTATATCCTCAATATCTTTGGCGTTCGTTGCAGAAACGGAACTAATTTCCATTTACTAGGGTGATATATTAACACCATAATAGTATAGATAGTGAACCAAAAAAATCTCACTACGTTGTACATACATTTATATAATCGTACACATAACAACACGTTTTTATCTCCACTCGCTTTTAGTAGCAATCAACCAATAAACAGACGTTCACACAAAATGGCTGCCAGGCTTTAATTACACATCGAATGCAATCAATGGCATGCCAGTATCCTGCTTCTAATGAACTGACGCTATCAACTGCACGTGGTTAATAACCGGTAATAAATCATTAAGTGGGCGTTTAATTGGCTTAAGGCTTCATCTTTCACGCGTCGTCGTCTTCTTCACCATTCATTTTTTTTCTCAAAACATGTTTCGAAAATTTATCGCAAGGAAATTTACAGGAAGGTGGTAAGATTGCGAACAGCGTGGAAATCTTAAAAGTGAAAGTTTTAAAAATGAAGCATTTGTAAGAGTTTACAACAATTAAGAATTAAGCAGGTTTGTTTTAAATGAAAAGCGGATAATTCAAAATCTACACTACAGTGAACTAGTTTAAAAAAAGTTTGACAGTCAAGAACACTAATCAAGAATGTACTGTAGCATTTATTTTATAGCTTTCTAGCCAAGTGTGTTTCTTGTAAGCGCTCATGTTGCTAGGGAACATGAGTTAAAACAATGAACTGCGGGATAAAAAATAAAGCTTTCCGTTTTTGTTGACGGCCATACGACTAGTTTCCCATACACTTTTTCACCTTTGTGTGTATAAGGCTCATGTTGCTAAGCAATATGAGTTGAAACAATCAAAAGCCTGCCCCAGCATTCATTATTGACGGGCATACAACTAGTATTAAATATTATAATAACACTTTTTTTCAGATATTTAAAAAATTTTTTAACAGTTTACAGTAAATGCTAACATAAACATTTAATAATTTCATCTGTTATATCTGTTACAAGCAATGTAATTCAGGCATTGTATACAATGCCAAACCTGGGCAACATATGTAATATTGACATTGGAATAGTTATGTTAAGAAAAAAATTTAGGATAAATTTAAAATTAAGTTTAAATCTTTTTCTTAGAAAAAATTCTGTTAACCAACTTAACCTGACCTCAACTAATTTAAACTAGCCTAAAACGTTTTATACAAGATGCTAATTAACTAACATATAGAGTTGTATAGAACCATAGCGTTATGGATATCTTTAATTTTACAATAAGCTTACATGTAGTGATTTTGACAGAGTTGTTTATGTTAATTTTGTTGATTAATTGTTGTTTGTTTTGTTTGTCAAATCGGACCCTTTGAACCGTACAAAAAGAAATAAAATAAATAAATTCATACTTTGACAAAAAAGGTGAGGCATTGTTTCTAATGCGTGAAAATTAAATTAAAAAAATTACCTGTAACCTATCTATAAAATATAATCGACATCGAAACAAAAACGCCCATTGGAAGTCTTACCAATGACCTCAATGGTAACGTTGCATTGCGGTAAAAGCTTGCTTTCCGCATTGCTCTTTGTAAGTTACTAGTGAACTATTACTATTCAGGATGTATACAAATTAACTATTCACGCAAGTGCTCATCTAATTAATCAATTGATTTCAGAAATTCTTGTCTAAATTAGACTCAAATAATGAATTAATATTGATTATTATTATCAATATACTTATTCAAATCCAGAAATTCTTCTTGTCGAATACTAAACCGAAATAACGAACTCGCATAAATCGAGGACTTTTCACAGTACATATACTGTAGTAACTTTGGCGTACAACGGGTTTTCCCATAGCTTAATGTGGTGTCTGCAATCAAGTTTAAAAACCCTTCCATCTGTCGTGCGCTTAAACGGATTCAATTTTATCACAGCACCGCTCGTACGTTTAAGAACAAACGTAACCCCCCCTTTTATTTTTTTCTTCCCGTAAGAAGTAGTGACAAAAATAAAAAAAAAAGACGAGGGGGAACCGATTCCTTAGGAAAACCACTGGAGACTCCCAAGATGACAATTTCGACGGTGCGAATCAAAATTCCAGCCAACATCTAAAAACTGCACCAAGAAGTTTGAACCCAGAAGCAGCAGTGCCAAGAATGAAATCAATGAACGAACTTCTCTCAACGGACCTTGGCACTTTTTTTTACTCCTTATATATTTTTTTTCCAAAATGGGGGACCTCTTGTTTGAAGTCACCAAAAAAAAATGAAGGTAGTAGAACTTCTACTTTCACCTCTTAAAAAAAAACGAAGGGGGTTCCCAAAGAAAAGAACACGCGTCGTCCATTCCTTAAAACGAACCCATCTCTAACCTTTTTTCTTATTTTTCTTCTTTCTTTGTAGTTTTTGCTCCTCCTCCTCCGAAACCCCCTTTTTTGGATCGATGACCCACCCGAAGGCGGTGCTAAAATCCTCCATTATGGCGTCACGTCTCGACCCCTCAGCTCCCACCTTCAACATTCGTTGAAAGATCCGATTGTTTTTTTGGGAAAACCAGAAAAAATATATAAAAGGAGAACAGGAAAGCTGTCGTCTTCGTTCCCAGGAAATGTTAGAAAGGAAGAAGAGAACAGGGGGGTAGATAAAGTCAACTTAAGCAACAGCTGACGTCCACTTTTGTAAACCCAAGTCTCCACTAAATCGGTAAAAAAAAGAGAAACTACAATGTTTTGGCATCAGCGTTCAGCAAAACAACTACAGCAGAGTTTTCAATTATCCGACAGTCGGATGGATCAAAATATCGCATAATACAATATTGTAGATTAATCTACAATGATAATTCGCTACTGTGGGTCTGTCTACCTATAGCTTATTGGCTTAGCACCACCCAATGGCATTCAACCGCGCGAAATTTCAAAATTAGTATTCTCCCAATGAATCGGGAGTGAAAATTTAAATAATCCGTGAACCTGTCATTAATGACCGGCTTATAAATAGTGATAAATAATAATGCAAAAGTATATCATCAATTTATAACTCCACTTAAAAAAACAATAGTAACATTTTGTCACAGTTTTGTCTTTAGTCGTTGCAAGTCTAAAAGTGCAACGAAAACAACTACAGAAAGTTACACAATACGACCCAATAAAAATCGCATATTTTGAAATTTCTAGGAAGTTGCCAAATTTGAGCGTTCAGTGACTTACAACTCACGCACAAAATTGCATAATAACGAAATTTTCTTGCCTATAACGAGCATTTGGAAGTTATCACGTTGTATATCAGCAAAACTGCATATGAGAAACTAACATAATCGTGTCTTTTAATATGCGATTACTAATGCTGTATAGTCTGCTTTAACGACTCGGTACTGCAAAGACAGTAAAGTCACATACAATTAACTCAATAATTGTGACATATTCAAGACATCATTTAATAGCCGAGTTGACTCATTTGAAACATGTGAAATTTAACATGACTAGATGTAACCTTCGATTAACGTGTTTCACGAAAAGTGTCGCGTTAATAATGTATAAAGAACGTGTTAAGCATGCAGCACGACAGTTAAATCAATACGTCTACTCTTCAAGAATTTAGTACCAAAAAAATCGTAGAATAAAGTTTTGTACATGGGGCATTTGTACAGTAAGTCCTATAAGTATTCGAGTTTCTTAGATGCGATTCATACATTATATGAGATACAGTAGATCTGCCAGAGGCTAGTAGAGATAAGTTTGGTATTAAGCGAAACATGTTTTTGAAACGGTGATTCTGCAGATCGTTGACTCAATTGACAACAGCACGCTCTATTACGTACACAATGAATTTTTTAAATCGTCAACACAAACACGTTTGTGTGTATGGGTGTGTAGCATGTATTACGTGAAGAACAACAAGAAACTTGAGGAAGAAGAAAAAAAATGGGTGAGCGTTTTCAAGCTTTGCAATTATGTATCCAGAACAAATTCCAAACTTGATGCATGCGAGGACATTGCACGTGGCTATCAAGTCTGTTGGTCTGTGCCTTTTATATCAGCGGGTTGCATTCCAGGTGAAAGATCAAAGGCAAAGCCGCCCTTGCCTCTCATCGCTCTCCCAACACAGATCCACCTTTTTCGCTTTAAACGTCCAACGAGCACATCGCAAACGAACACATTATTGAACATGGTGTTTGCACTATTCATCACCCGTGTCCTTTGACCTTGCATGTTTAATCCATCGGCCGAATAAGGTAAACGACTTGCACTGGCGCAACCTTCAAGCAAAAGTGTGAAACTACGGTGAAAACCACGGACGTGCTCTGACTTCAATCGAAGAAGTCGAAAAACTTGATGTTCAAAAAGAAAAAAAAAAGCATTCCAACTTTCAAGAACTAATTGGTATGCAAAGTCAAGCAGAGTTATGCAAAGTTACAGTCCAAGTATTACTGCTCTCTACGTTCAATTTCAAAACTTTAAACAATTTCCAATGTCTAAACATTGTTACAGCATTTCAAATATTAGCATTTGATAATGTTATACTACATATCATGTTACTTCTCAAGTGATACAAGGTTATATCTTGCCTAGTATTGCAGATATGTCGACTATACTCATAGGAATATAGTAAGAAAATTCAATGGTGTTTTTTTTTGCGACTTTGAGTTAATTTAAGATAATCGCATTGTTACAACAAAAACCACAAGTCGTAGTTCCCAAGCCATACTTACAAAGTTGTAGCCAATGGTTAATTTAATCAGCATCCGGTGTCGTTTCATTTACACTATTTCCCGTATTTAACCGAAATAAAAATAGAAACAATAAAGCCCCATAGAAGCTTAAAGTCTACCACAGGTGTATTGCACTGCAGTGATACATTGATTTGCAAGACATGGAATATTTACTGAAAATCCTTAAGGACTCTATTGTTTCTATTTTTATTTCGGTTGGATTATGGAAAATAAATGAAACGATACTAGATTCTGAATAAATAGGCCCTTGGCTACAACTTCGTAAATATGACTTGATAGGATGACCTTGAAAATTGATTTCAAGGTCAATTAAAAATAACACCATTGGATTGCCCCCGGATGTTCTGAACATATTCCATATGACTATAAACAACGTATCTGCAATAGTTGGCAAGATATTACCCTAACTTGAAAAAAAGCATTCTGTATAATTTAGCACGGGAATAGTAATGTTTATAATACTGTGATTCAAAGATTGCATTACCTTACGAATATTTACAAGTACAGTACATTCGACATCAAAGGACAACACAATATGTCCAAACATTGACACATTAGTATTTTGTAACTACCACATGTGGTATATGTTTACACAACCGTTAATTTCAAGAAGTAATTGGACTACAACAAACGTAAAAACTGCGTTACGTTCAAAGTATTGATTACTATACAGTACATGGTACTATATTGTTGTTGTTGTTTTACTTGAGATCTTTTTATTTTTCTGATTTGAAATGTATTGTACATATTTTTTAGTGGTTTGATATTGTTGTAATTTGTTTTATGTTTTATTGTATTGTCCTATACTCTTTGCTGATGCTTCATGTCAAATAAATCAAATAAATATGTATACACGTAACTTCTAAACATTGAATAATGCTATACCTCCAAACAAAAACGTTGTGTGTCAAAACATTAGTATTGAGTGAATGTATGCATCTGAAATTAAACAGTCATTAAACAATTTTTCACATCCATATACATTGTCGTTGGGCAACATTGTATGTTCAAACATGGTTAATAAACAATGTAATTGTTGTAATTAAAATGATAAAATAGTACGGAATAAAGACGGAAATTTCAAACTTTAATGTCTAGTTTATATCAATCAGTGTCAGCTAACTAGCAGAAAAATAATGCTGAACCAACTGTTTGTTCTTTTTCTTTTGAGATTTCAATACCGAGATTACCAACATTACTGAACTGAAATCAATTATAAGACCACAAGAAAAGGATATTATATAAAAAGAAAAGAATAGGTCTACCGATGGAGAAAAAAAACGTGAGAAACTGAAAGTGATGAAATACTAGATCTTGGCTTCCGGTTACCTAGCAACATGACCATTATTCTTCGTCTTCTTTCACTACCGGCTTTCATCCGGGATACGATGAAAGATGGCAATAAATTCACTTTCGTTGCAATACCAATAATACATACAACATCTATAGAGAACTGCCTTTATATACGTGACAAACTTTCAATGCAATCCTCAAAAACCTCAACATTGAAATACGTGCCAATTACGTCAAAACAAAACAACCGTCTCCTTTAAAAAGAGAACAACGAATGCGTTTGGTAATAGCTCATTATTACGCTTAAAATATTCGCGGACTACAATAGTGACTCTTCCCATTTGTCTAGGATTTTCTGTCCACCAAAGCAGTTAAACTTTTTATTGGAGGTCCCAACTTCCACCCCATAAATCACACGTCAACTCGCCAAACCCTGTCGACGGTATAATACCAAGGATCTTGAGAAAAGTCTCTCTCGTTCCAAGAAGAAAGTCAAAAAAGCCACAACCAGCGGACGACAAGATAGAGTCAAGAACATGGCATATGTGACTCCCAAGAAGCTCTTCCCCCCCTCCCCCTTTCAACCGAGAAGCATCTTTTTCTCTCGGTCCTTTCCAGATCATCAGCTCATCCGGGCGGTGGGGGTAACGCCACCCCAGCACCTTTTCAGCTCTTCACCACTCTACCCATCCCCAGGGTGAGAGGTAGGGGGCTCTTGGCGATGAGCCTGTCAACGGGTGGTCGTCGCTACTCTCATCTCATCCGTCATCTCGTTTACTGAGCGAACAAAAGAAATCCTGGGTCATGTGGCCTCTCGTCGTGCCCGCCGCAGGAGGCAGCTATTGATCCGACGGAATTTGTTCAACGCGAAACTGTTTCCCGCGTCTAATAGGTGGCGTTACTACGTCGCCGACCCCCTGGGTGCGGATTCTCTGCCAAACGCCACAGTTGCAAAAAAGGAACATGCTTAAAGGAGACATCCGAAAAACAATATAAAACAAATGAAAAGGGGGGTTTGATACCCAACGATAATGGATTTCACTACTACAATATTTGTTGACACTAAACGAAATATTGTACAGTAGTACCCCGTTTGACGGCGCTTGCTGCGTTTTTTTGTCTTTGCAACGTTACGTTGCCGTAATCATAATCGCTTTCCAATCATAGTTGAAGGGCCTGGTGTAAAAGGATGTTAAGTAACCTTTTTGCAAATTTGAAAAAAAAAAAGTGTTTAAAGATCTGAACTTGCCTTGTTGCCTATGCACTACTTCACGCTTCTTACACTAATATCTTTGTACATGTTATTGTTTTGCTCAAAATTATGCGTTAGAAAGATCAAATTGCATTTAACACATTCGAAAATGGTTCTTTGTCATTTTTTAACAAAAATGTTACTTAACACCGTTTTATACTAGACTCTTCAATTATTATACTGTATTATTTTAAATGCTCGTTCCGCTTTTAAGGTTATTTTTTGGCTGCAGCACTTTCTGCTTACCGTATGTGATGTTACTTTAACATTAAATAAATACTACATGACGTGTAATATATTGCATATTACATATGATGTACAGTTAATGATTTTCGGTTTTTAAACGTACTGACAAGTGACTTCTTTTGTTTTAAGCCAGTTTTCGCATTACTACGGTGAACTGATACTTAACCCGCAAGATTAGCCTGTGTTATTTTTTTACAATTCTTTTCCTAAAATATCATAAAAATAAACCAATTAACGTGTTGTGTTCTTAACTCAAAATCAATCAAATTCGAAGTTCAAATCCGTTCAGATATCAAACTAACTGTCACCTCAAACGTTTTAATGATTCAAACAATTCCATACACAAACAACTAAAGCTAGTTGGAATTTTTTTTGGAACGTTTGAGGCACACAACTTATTTACTACCGTGATTTTAAAAGTCCTAAAAAATGGCAGCGGTTTATATTATTCCCGCTAGCGTCAGAGAAAACTATTTTTTGTAAAGTTTGAATCGATGACAAAGTCATCAACTGGTGACGCCATAATTAAGAACCGCTCTCTAACATCACTGCTGGGGTTTGCATATCGCCACTTCGATGATTTGAATGTCGGAAAAAAACACCTAAATGTGTTATAGTTTACTCTAATGGTCATCAAGCAAAAAAATAATTGTAAAAATAAAGCAATATGCAATCATCCAAGAAACTTCACACTTCAAATCATGGAAGCCTCGAGTTATGTGAATCCCTGGTTCATATCTTTCATCATTTTTACAATAATCAGATATCTACGTTATCAACGAATGAACGCCAGAAATCTCTAACCTGTCTCTTTGATTAACACATTTTTCAAACATTAAATTGAATCTATCGTTTCAATAATAGTACTGCCATTGGAAAGCAGTTACCTGCAAACTTGACATTAAACGTTGTGTGAAGCGAACGATACCATCGACCAAATTGCAACTTTCCTCGAAACGAGATGCAATGACACGACAAAAAGGGAAACACACACACACAAGAACGTGGTGCATTTTCAAAGGATTTTGAACGAGATGCAACGAATCGATGCTGTCGGTTGACTCGATTCAAAACCCCAACATCCCTTTAATGAACTCCATTTTATCATCCTTTCAGTGCTGAATAAGAATTTCCGCTGCATTTCTACTCAATCTACGACGGTGCCTTCCTGCTTTAATACACTCTCCAACCGATCGATGGACACGTAGATGTAGTAGAACCTAGTATAGCTTACAACCCAAACACACGCACCAACACCAATACAAAGAAACTTCTAGCAAAAAATAAAAAAATACCACCAAAAAAATAAAGGGATTGCGGATTTTCCATGTGTCTTAATCTCTACCTTCTAAATCCTGACATAGACGACTTCGCCAGTATTGAGAATAAAGAGCTCAGATGTTCTATTTTTTTCTCAAGTTACTGGGAAATGTTCTTTTGAAAAACGCTTCACCCAGAAGGTTCCTTGCGAAAGATAACAAGAAGAAAAAAACAGAAGAGGAAGATCCAAAAAGATGCTGAAAACGCTCTGTTTGTTCTTTGTCGTCATTCTGGACACTTTTGTTTTTTGTTTTTGTTTGTTTTTGTTCCCAGTGCTGGTCTTCACAATGACAGGGAGTTAATTATTGAGAAAGTCGCTAATTGTCTTTAGCGCCATCTTTTGTCTTCTAGTCAACGACTCTAATTACACAAAAGATTGCAATTGTAGAACAAAGGCTTTATGAGAATTACTCGGACCTTTTCCCCATTCTTTATCAATAATTAAACTCAACACTTGCCAAATGATCATTGTGCTTTCCTAACCGTTAAAATAAACAAGAAATTCTTTCTAGAGTTAGAAGGTAAGAAACTTTTGTTTTTTCAAAATTAGATCTGCCTTTGTGTCATCAATAGAAATTCTTGCACAGAAGGTTCTCGGTTTATGAAAGAATTCTCAAGCACTTTTAAATCAACCACTGTGACGTCAGTTTCTCACACAACCAATGAAAATTGGTTGGCAAGAAGCTGACGTAACAGTCGTTTACAAAAATGCTTGAATTGCCAACCAAGAAATGCATGCGTGAAGCGTTCTTAACATAATGTTTTTGGCTCTGACGAGCATTAAGAATATTTTGCCATATACTTTGTATGTAAGCTTTCTTGTAAAACTTACAAATAAATTGAATATAAGGAACTTACAGTAATTTTAGAATTTTTTGATTATTATAGAATGTATGAATTTATAGATCATATGAATTTTTTTCCCGCATCATCATTGTATCTATATATTACTTTGTAGTATTGTGTAATCATCTTTATGTTTGTATTTTCTTTCGTACATTGTTAATACGTTTTGTTTGTACCTTTTATATGTTAATGTTTCTTGGGGACGTAAAGTATAAATAAATAAATAAATAAATAGTACGATACATGGAAAACGTATTAAGACCTCCCGACAGGCAAGTTTATGTCAACTTGAACAATTTTTGACAAACAATGTCAGCTTCTTACCAACAAGTTTTGGTTGAGCAAGAAACTGAAAGCACAATAATTCACAAATATCTTCCTCTTGCCACACCAAAAAATGCGTGTTTCACGAAGCCTTTGTTAGAATATTACGTTGACTGCATTAATTATGTATTAAACTTGGATGTTTTTCACTGACATTTGTCAGAAATTTTTAAATGACAAAAAATTCCTCCGCCTCCCTGAAACCATGAACTCGTTTATGTTTATTGATAACCCTTCAGGTGTGCTTTCAAAAACAGTAAGTTTTTTAACAGATTTCTTAGAGACAGTACTCTGTCGCTCAATGTCTAGACGTACCGAATAGTAAAGAAAAAAACGGATTTAATATTGAAATATTCTTTTAAAACTAATGTCAAAACTACTTTTAAAGTATCATGTGACCCGTGGTTCAGTGTACGCCTAAATTGGCCCTAGGAAATAGACGTAAAACATTGATGTAGTTTGAAAGCTCTTGCATGTAGTTGGAGTTCCAAACAGCATTTCCAACTCGGTTGCAATATTGAAAATAAGAGATTTTGAGACTTTTTATAAACATCTCCATTAAAGCACAAAATTGCAGTAGTTTATGCATCCATACAACAACAACAAAAATATCGTTCATGATAACAAACGCTTTACCAAAATAACACTATTCATTTATATTTACGTTCAAGTCATCGATCGTTCGCAACAAAGGGCAAGACGCCATTTTTAAAAAAACGCTAAACACGTGACTGTCAATCCTTAGTCTACAACCCGAAACAAAAGCCTGCCTTGATTTTTACATCTCTCAATCAGTTGTCGATGGGTGATGGAAAAAAACAAACAACAACCCAAAAACAACATCCGCTTTAGTTGTAAGAAAAACGTCAACAAGACCCATTGGCTGTGGACTTTGATTGACTCCGCCATAACAACTCAACGGCAAACAAAAGAACCCCTTTCATCATTACGAATCTATTTAACTTGCACCAGCTAACACTCTCTCTCGAGACCGAAAGTAAGTAGAGGAGAAAAAAAAAGAACATGCACTTCATCCATCAGCAGAGTGGCAAACTTGTCACCGTTCAGGTTTACGCACAAAGCAAAAGTCAACAAAGCGGAAAGCGAAAAGGCAAACTCGTCGTCGTCATTCTTCGTTTCGGCGTCACTTCTGATAATAATGAAGCTGATTGACTCCAACCATGCGTGCCGATGAGCAGCCATATTATCATCCATCATCGGCAAAATGCATTGCCGGGTTTGCCAAATGAATTTTAAGCCGAGCAAAGCGATTTGCAAATCTGTTCGACGACATGCCACCACCGCCACCTACGGCGACGAGACCCCTCGCGGAAAAAAGATAACGAACTAATAAACAAGGTCTACTTCCGCTTCCATTGGTCACCGATGGCCCCGCGAGATAAAACGACACGCCGGTGCTTATTTATCCATTTACCACGCCTGGTAAAGCAAAAATGGTCGTCGTAACGCCAGTTATCACGACTTCCATTGACCATTTACCAACAACTATCTCCTCTTAACTTGTATAAAACCAAACAGTCCGAAGGAAGTGAAAGAAAAGGTCTTACTATCTTATTGACAAGTCGACCGTGAGCTGCTTTTACTACGCTAAAGTTCGACCAATCAGAATTCAGCAATTTTGATGTAGATTCGATAGCTAAAGAGAAACGGCTCAACGCGATAACGACATCGGTTCGTAGCACTCTAAATTCACGGTTACTAAGTCGCAACATGCATTTCTAGCTTCGCGATGTTGACGGGCTTCCTAAGTGGCTTATCAGATACTTTAGCAACTCATACAGTGAAATTCCTTGTACATGGTTTATTGAATTTTAACTAATCTTCAGCTCATGTAAAAAATCGTGTATTATAACGCCACTATGGGCGTGACCACCGCCGAAGATTAAAATTACGGCCTTTTTTTTAACTTGTCAATGGATGTGAAAGCCCAAAGATATGTGTGAAAGTGTGTTATTGGTGGAAAGTTGGAAAGAACTAGTGCATGGCTTTGTCCCGATGTCGAAGACTGTTTAACACTGTCCACATACCGTCGATGGTTGGGGTAGCAGTGGGTAGAATTATTTTGTTTTGTTTTTACAAAATATCTATTTTTGTTGACAAAATATCAATTGTTTTGGCGCCATTATAGTGAAGCGCCTTAGATTTTGATTTAGATTTACAGCGATCGTATTGTTGTAAATCGGAATATAACTGTACTGATCACACCGAATCAAATTTGCATGAAATGACAACTTTATTTAATCACTTGTGCAATAAAGCACTAAATAGCAAAATATTTTCACATGTATGAAATATTCACACACGTAACGAACATGGCAGAATTTCTCTCGTCACATATTAATGAAATCGCTATTTAACAATCGATTTATGTTTAAATAACTAAATCCTAGTTATATCTGTACGCAGATCTTAAGAGCTGTGTTATGGTCCCCAAGTATGAAAATTCCAAAAACAAAATCGTATATAAATGACTCGCATATTTCAAAGACTTTCTACGGTCGAGTTTTTCCAAGGCTAAAACACGCTTAGAAACTCAAACTTTCCACCAAGAAACTAAATAACGCCTGAACAAGTTATTATTGTAACAGGTTCAGTGGAACAGTTTCAAACTGACCCATGCAATGGAAATTTAGAAGGAATGTTTAATGCAGTTCGCAACAACCATGGCAGTGAAACTCAAAAACAAATCTCTTGGAAGCTTTAACTTAAATCTTGAAAATTCCTCGAAAATTTTCAGAGACTAAAACTGCGTTAGAATATTCGCGTGCCAGTCATGCCTGAAGCGATGTAGAAAAAGAAAAAATAAAAAAAAACCTTAAGTCTCTGTTCCAATAGCAAAGTTTCATCCGAGCCACACCGTTTAAAATTTTCAGTCGCCTTCGGGACATAACGAGACAACTTGCAAATGAATTTCGCCCAACGACATCCTTCCCTCGGTTATTTTTCGCTGCAAAGAACATACGGGGCAGTTAACACGCATTTTCATCGCTCCGGAATTAGATAATATTCATGGCTTGGCCATCCGGACTTTCTTACTGGGTTAGAGGCTTTTAAGTTGGCATTAAAAGAAAACACTGGTTTTCTCCATTCCTCTCGGCCATATTGCGAGAGTTTTCCCTTTTCGCAGTCTTGCATATACCGGGTGTGGCCCGAAGCGGCGAAAAAAAGCAAAAAGGAAATGCCAAGGTTGGCGCATGCGCGGCTTTCTTCGGGTCAACGAAAGGGTTAGACTCACCAACCACCATTACTAGCACTAGAAGGCTTGTAGCCCTGAGGAAGGGTGGAAAAAGCTAGACTTAAAAAGGAGAAGGCGAAAAAGGCGAAAAATCGATAGCAAGTCCAAAAAGACGCTGCTTCGCATTGCAAATGAACTGCTGCACTGCACAAGGAAAGACGATACCCAAAATGGTCAGCACTGGGCGAAGAAGCACCTTTTTTTTAATTTTCATGTTTTTTTTTTTTAATTCTTGAAAAGTAGTTTTTTTTTCTTGCACTTTTCTGCTTCAACGTGAACCAAAACGAGCGATAATTTTTGTTCTTCAAAATGTTATAAAAGATAAATGTCTCTACCACAAAATGTTTACAAATGTCTCCACTAGATGGCAGTCTGAATTGCGAGCCATCAAGTTTCGGTTTAAATCGTTTTTTTTTTTTGTTACTTTAAAGTGTTTGCCTTACTAATTAAGATTACTAGGTATCGCAAACAAACTTGTATTTTTTGTAAATCGATTATCTAACGTTTTCTTTATTACATGTGATTATGCAATATCAGAAAGTATTCTATTTTACGTAATTTTTCATATGCGATTTGGCTACTATGCGACAAAAAAAATTCTCTTACATGTTCATTATAGGTGAGAACATCTGCTGTTATACAATTTTCTCGGTGACTAAATTGGTGTGACTTCATGAGAATTTCTCTCTATGACATACAATAGATCAGAAATTCTCAAGAAGTCACACCGATTTAGTCGCCGAAAATATTGTATAAAAGATAGCATAGTCTGAAATCACATAGATTCTATGTGATTTCAGATTTGTGCGAAGTTCGCGCGGAAAGTAATTCTCGTATGCATTGAGAACGTTCTGTAGTCTATGAGTGTTCACTTCTCAGAATGTATAAATCACCGAAGCGCTAAAATCTGTGCTTAATCTTATGCTATTTTAATCTCATTGTACTTCACAATACAATACTGTACTACAAAAAAAAATTGTAATACGTCTTTCCGTGGGGCTGATGTTGCCAACTTTACATAAAAATATAGTGTCAATGAAATTTCTGCATCATTAACCCTTTCCACTCGTCATTATTCAAAGTCACCAACACGGAAAAAAAAACGACAAAAAAAGAGGTCATCCGAACAGAGAACGACAAAAAAACGAATAGGACCACAAACGCAAAACTCGATTACAACAACTGGTGACACATTTTGGTATTCTTATGTTTTAGTTTGAGGTGAAACAAATGAGATTTCCATTCAGACCATTGATCGTGGTAGGCCATTGACATTTGTGCGCCTTTTCTGTCGCAACCTTATTCGTCGTCGTCATCTTTGCTCTCGGCTCGTTGCATCCCTTTTGCATCTGGGCGACGAGTTTTCGACGATGCAAAGGGTCACTTTAATCTTGCTTATCACCACGGAAACGAGATAACTAAATGACCGTTTAAAATGTAGTCAACGCGGCCAAATTAGCGAGACACGCGCCACCGACCGAAGGACCCTCGAGCAGAGGCACCAACAGCAGTCGTAGCACCAACAAACTGAGAAGCATGTGGCGCCATCTCGACCTTTGTGTCAGCTTCCATCCACCAAAACTCGCAGCCCCCAAGAAACAAAAACAAATGAAGAAATTAAAACACTCGCGATGACAAATTCCCATTGTGCCTTGCTTGCCCACGTCTCCAGGGATGTTAAGACAATACGACCATTTTTCTTCGTCCACGTAGCTTTCATTATTAATGATGAAATGAGTGGGTTCCCTCCTTCCATTGCATTTCTTTTGCCGTTTCGCAAATTATTAGTACGTTTCTTCCTATTTGGTAGCTCCAAAGAAGACTTTACAAACACCCAATCTCAAATTACATAAACAAATAAATAAATGAATAAATAAATATTAAAGTTATTCTGCTTCAAGAAACTCGACAAACTCAAATTCTTAAGATTGATGAAAAACTCACACAACTTTTGATTATTACAGTGCGCAATCTCTCTTTATCGTTGCCAAACATTGCTGCTTTCTCAAATCTGCTTGAACTTCCCAAAAAGAAAACCAAACTTTGAATCGAAAACTTCCAAATTTAATCAAACTTTCACAAATCAGAACACCTAAAAAAAAAAACTTTTGGAAAACGGCCTACGGGAGACAAAGCAATTTGCATCTTAACACATGATTTTAACGTTTTTGGAAACTATAATTCAACAAACAGTTTGATGAAGGGCCAATCCATCTCAAAACGTACGTCTTTGTTGTAGTAAACAAAGTCAGTTTATCTAATAACATCAACGACCTAAAACTCAAAAGTTGAACTGGGAGGTCACCTCTTTTGCTACCCACATTGTAGCAGCACCAACAAACCTAACAAGAAAACCCAGCAACCCGGAGGCAACACCAACGCGATCAAAGCGTGCATGTGGTCTCGGGTTGCCAAAGTCGATGGCGGGTGAGGTCAAAAGTTAGGGGTAGCCTAGTGCCATGTGACAGCTGAAGGCTTTCGATTCCCCTTCCAGGATCAAGAGCCATGTCCGCGGTTGACCACTGCACTTCTCCCTACCCCCTCTTCCCAAATGCATCCCTACTTTCCAAGCTACCCTCGCACGCAACACGCCGTGTGGACGACCAGAAGCTAATAACCACAGCAAAATTATCAATGCTTTCCTTCCCATGATGCGTTCCGAATTACATTTGCGATTCGCCGAGAGATAGCGTCGACCATCGCATCGCAGCCCAAAACCGGTGATAAACAGAAAAGCGATAAAATTTGCAATAAAAAATGGCGATAAAGAAAGTAATACGAAAAAAAAAATTATGAAAACTCTTAAAGACTTGATATTAGTTCAACAATTTCCTCACTAGATGGCATGATACAAAAGAGCCATCTATCGGGTCAATCGATACACTAATGATACACTACAGGCTAAATGACCATTCCAATAATCTTGTAAACACAAAATCAGCACCTGAGTAATGTGTAGTAATGTGTTTTGAAAATGTAATTTTGCAAACCATTTAAGTATTACAGCGTATAATAATTTAATAAAGTGAGTGAACTCGAACAGCGTCACAAATGACGTCATAGCATTGTAAGCTACTGCATGTTAATAACTTCGACGACTTCCACAATAAGAATTATAAGGTTGCAATTAAATACTTGTACTATAAGCTATTTCATAAAAATATTTGAATTTCATTGGAGTTCCTGAAGGCCTCTTTTCACACGGAAATCTTTGGTGAGGCAAGTGATACGATTCGAAACGCATTGTGACGTCAGCTTCTTGCTCAACCAATGAAAACTGGTTGGGCAAGCTGACGTCACAACTGTCCACAAATTGCTCGACTTGCCAAACAAAACTTGCGTGTGATAAGATGCCTTTACAGTACAGTAAAAACATTCCGGTTCAACTTATAGTAAAGACATTCTGGTAAGCCATGAAGACGTCACACTTGTTTAGTTTTTTTTGGCACTTCTAACCATGCGTGTTAAGAATTCGATAATTTGTCGAAAACTTTTATAATTAAAAGCACTTCTTTTGTCGCTTGTGAATGTCTGAGAATTCTAATAACGTAGAAGTGAAGTATATTGTATCGTACTTTATTATGGGCGTAGCATCGTGGTATGACGCAATACTTCAAAATGCATTGGGCTTTATTTTCTGATACACGTGTCCTACGTGATAGCTCAGTGACCTTTACCATCGTCTACCCAGAAGCTAAGTCCAAAGTTGGATTGTTCCAAGAACATACGGTAGAAGAGTTCATTATTTCCAAAAGAGTTTTCACTTCAGTTTTTGACATTGCCGTCGTTTTCTCTATATAAAAGTTATTACCCTCTCGTTTTTTTGTTGTTTTTTTTAAACAAAAAAATTGTATAAAGTATATCAAGACGTTGGAAGTACTATATTATCCACCAGATTGCAATAAACGAAAATCACTGATGAGATAACTTTTTATAGCATTCACATTCACTTTATGGGCTCGGCAAAAAAACGATAAAACAGGATACATTTTCCGAATTCCATTCTTTGGTTCTAGTTTTTCTTTTCTTTAATCCGAGAAAATAGAAAGAAAAAAAAATCCTTGGCTTAACATCATAGTAAAAATCGAGGGTATAAATTCTTTTAGTGTTTCATCGATGAAAGAAAGAGTCTTTTTATTTGAGGTTTTTTTTTTATACACTTACAAGTCAAAGATGAATACAGATGCTTCCAAAAAAAAAGTAAATTAAAAAAGATTTTCTGAAAAAGAAAAAGACAAAAAACAAACAAAAAAAACAGAGAAACCTTTGCATAATTTACAAAGTTGAAAAAAAGGAGCTAATGAATCAGAGCAGATGCAATTAATTTTTCACACTAAATAAATCACGAGCAACAGTGAAACGAGCATTGCCTCTTGTTATCTGGGAAGCAATTAAAGTGAAATGGAGCACCAACAGTGTGTTAAAAAAAAATCCTAAAATTCAAAAAGTCAAACTGCAGAAAATTGGTCTGAGAGCTGACTGGTAGTATACTAAAGAGTAAGAGGGGGTGGGAGTGGATTGAGTGGCTTGGGACCAGCTTTTCCTCTCCTTTAAGCTATTTAATTCAAGCGACAGCAGGTTCTTATAGGCCACTTATAGCACCCTTTAAACCTCCATTCGTGTCGCATGAAATTTCGATCTCGTTAATGCAGATGAAGTGCCAACGGTCGATTCAAGACCCAAAATGGCCAAGAAAAGGTATAAGACCACAGCAAGACAGACTGACAGAATATCATTCTACGTTACACAACATAGCGCCTGGCACGAAAACTAAATGTCAAGTATACACAATTTGCTTATCAACTAACCCAAGAACAAGTTTCGCTTAACGCGATATCTTTTGGAACGGGTCATAAAAAAATACAGGGCGAGTCAAAAGTACTGTTCCAATACTCGAAGGGTAGTGTATTCATTACATCGCATTACGCGGGGCAGCTACACCGAAACTTTTAGGTGCTCTAATGTTATTATTTTTATTTTAGTTGGATAGTTGGAAATGAATTAAACGACACTGGATTATGACTAAATGAATCATCAGTTATATGATAAATTATTGATAGCTATGACTCATAGTTTACAGTGTAACAATGTGATGACCTCGAAATTTCATTTTAAAGTCAATGGAAATACCACCATTGTAGAGAACCCTACAAAAGTGCACATGTGTTAAGAATATAATATATACCCAACACAACATTTTCATTATACAGTGAAATCTGGTTATTATAATCACAATAATGTTATCATTCAATCTCAATACATAGTTTAATGTTTTAATTTCATCGTTTATTGTTATCAGCCGGCTAATCTTATAGCACTTGTCTCAAAGTGATCACAATAATTGATTCCACTGTAATAGCATTTGAAGTATTCCAATGGAACCACACTTTTCACTCACACTATATAAAGAATCATGCACGTCTTCTGAGTGAAACATTTTTCAAACACTTTAACCTTATATGAAATTTATAATAAAATGGAAGAACAAACATGATGTGTATTTATGAACATTTATTTTTTAAATGATTTAAAAATCAGTCAAGAATCGGTTCTTAAACAAATTCAAAAACGCGTGGGAGAAAAAAAAAGATTTCAAACACAGCGAAAATAAATGTTAATTCATAGAAAACTAAACGTCCATCGAGAGGAATAGTTTTAGCTAAAAAAACAAAAAATCTTAACATATAGAGTACGTAGTCTGAAATATTCACTGCATCTTTATTCGCACACTTTCGAAATATTTCATAATCAGCAAAATTCGGTTCGTTTGCAAGCAGTTCAGAGCAAATTGCACGGTTATAAGATAACGAAATTATGGATGAAGAATGTTCCAAACGATTATTTTTGGTTTGGTTAACGATTTCAAACAAAAAAAAAACCTGAAAAATGTATTTGTTGGTACGTCATCTCTAAAACTGTTTTTGCATTTTGAGCGAACTCCAAAACTGTTCTCCCTTTAAGCATCGTTCCACACAAAAAAAACACCTTTAAAAATAACAGTAAAAAATGTTCAAAAAAAAAAACATTTCCCACACACACAACATGACAAACAACTTAATATTGCATTAAGCATACCTAATCTCGAGGCATTATTGCGTACGAGAGTGGAACAAAAAATGGGGCACTAACATAAACAGGATGTAAACAGGCTCGTCCTTCATCGAAAGCTAAATGAAAGTGTTTTGTTCGTCCTCATCAAAGAGCGTTTCAGCATTTCCATGTTTACAACTTAACACACAGCACATGCATAATAAAACTCGAGCCAACAAAACGCTTGAGCGTTTCCCACCTTCCATTTTTCTATGCGACTATCTCTTTAATGAAAAGTAAACAACACTTTGTCCTTCGAGCCATCGTTTCGTCGTCGTCGCCAAGATGGAAGGATTTCAGGACTGGTTTCGCATCGAAAGCATCCAATTTGACGAAAACCCCTTTCAGCACCTTGCCTCAGCCTGCCCTTCAATGGGTTATCAGTGGAATATAAATCCGACTGCATTGTGACACGTGCAACGTCAAGGTGGCCTAATCTTCGCTTCGGACCATTGTGTTTGGATAGCGATGAATGGCCAGATTAAAGACCCCTTTTGTTGTCTTCGCAAGATGCAGCCAACTAAATACAAAGGACCCAATGAAAAGCCAAAAGGACAGCGCGATAACGGCAACTAGAAACCAACGCAAACACACACTATGACTGAAACCGCAACTCTTGTGACAAACTTACTTCCAAGTTGGTTTTGATTTGGAGAAAACGGTCGGCACGAGAAAAAAAATTATAACACGTAACTGTTCCAAAAGTTGTACAAGTCCAGTGTCTATCTTTCGACCATTCGTGTTTTAGATAAATGACAACTAGAAACTCACAAATATTCCATTTGACTTGAAACAGAAACTGCATGGCAAACGTTTAGGTTTTGATGTTGAAAACCTTTTCCACTTTTAGAACTGAACAAAATTTCAGATTTAACTGTTCAAAAATATATAGGTCAGCTATAATTCCATTACTGTCCATTCTTATCAGCGTAAATAAAAATTAGAAACTTTTGATTTAAAACCACAGTGTAATTTAAAGCTGAAAAAACTACGATACAAACTTTAAAGTACAAGTAGTTATATTTTTAAGAAAATCATTTTTGGCATTTAAAAACTTTAAAAACATTAAGTATTCTAAAACACATATTGATCTACAGGGAGTCTACAATTTATCTTTCGCTTTTCGTTTCTTAATAACACAAACACAAATGATTAAAATAAAACAGTTTTCAAATTGCGTTCACCATCTGTGAAAGTTGTTTTTCCGCATTTGTACATGTAAGTAGCGTAAGTGAAAAAGTATGATTATTGAAAATGGCGACTCCACAGGAGATATTTTCCTTTTCTTTTTTGAACGATATCCACTAAGTAGGCCTATTACACATGCATGGTACTTAGTCGTACCACTTGTCGTGCCTAATTTTGACACGATATATCATGCAACACAATGAGCGTTTTTTGGAGGAGTTGCCATTTCTAGTCATTACACTTTTCTACGACACGCACGCCACTAACATGTACAAACATCTGTGAAAGTGACTTTCACAGATGTTGAACATAATGTGAAAACTGTTTTATGCTGCCAGTTTTTGTTTTTGTGTTATTAAGTACGGTAGCGAAATGGAAATGGGAATTTATAGACAACAAATGTGTATCTATTTGCAAGTCTATTGTTCATCTTTAACCATCCATTTCTAACTAAACGGCAACTAAAAACCAACAGAAGCACACATTTTAGCCTTAAAACTGCAAATCGAAGAGCCTGGTGTAAAAGAGTGTTAAGTAATACTTTGTCAAAAATGAAAGAACAATTTTCGAATGTGTTAGGTGCAATTCTATCAATAGTTTTGAGTAAAGCAACAAAAGATATTAGTGCAAGAAGTGTAAAATAGCCCACAGACAGCATGGCAAGTTCAGATCTTCAAACGCGTTTTTCTCAAAATTGTAAAAATGTTACGTAACAATTTTTTACACTACGTCCTTCAATTTGATTTCCAAAAATAGCGTATTTAAAAACCAATGTTTTAAAATGTAATTGTTCCAAACGACGTTAGTCGATTGTCCATCTTTAAAACCACTTGGATATTAAGTCGATCGTTAAGTGGTTGCTGATGACGTTCGAGCTTGAAATAATTTCCTATCTGTGGGAGAGGGGGGCATTGGGTGGCTCTTTTATTCAAGAATCGGTGGGCGGACATACTGGAGAAGTCGGGTTCACCACAAGCGCAATGTCGACATTGGAGTCGAGCTGAAAGCGAGAACAATCACATTGGAGTGCGTGGGTGGAGGTTTTGGTGAGAACCGAGGCTCGTGTCTCCAATCCTTGCACACTTACGACTAATTGTAACGAACGCCGAATAAATTGATGCAAACGACCTACACACGGCACAAGTGTTGTCGAGGAAACCTTGGCTCCGACTAAACGCGACAACAAAGAGCAGCGAGCCTTTTCAATTTTTTATAGACTCCTTGCTACAAAATTCTTTTAAAAGTTCTTAAAGCGTAAACGTTCTACTTTAAACTATCTTCATTGAAACCTACACTCACTTCTGGTCAAAATTTAAATATAAAAAAAATAATATACAATTGAATGAACATTTTCTTTCAATCCTATTGGATTGTAATCCAATTTTCAGATAAGTCTTCATTTTGGAAGTTTTCTTTAAAACCATTCTGCCATTTTGTTTTTGTCATGTATACATATACATACATACCATAAACTTTTTAACTAAAAAGTTTATTTTCACTAGCAAATAGCCAGTCAAATATATTTTAGTTAAGAAAGTATTTTTGTTTTCAATACACAATTCAATGTTTTAACTATATGTTGCTTCGCAACATTCGTTACAGTTAATCATTGTTTTAATTTATATTGCTTAACAATATTCGTTACAGTTAAAGTTTCAATTTCGGTATAAGTTTCGGCATTTTCATACACGGTACGATGGCGCTTCATAGCTGGTGAGGAGGAGCGCGCTGCAATTTTATTAGATAGATGGAGAGAATATGTTTCTCATAAAATATATTAACACGCTCAAGTTGAATTGCCACCGCCATCCGCTTCTTCCTGCTTTCAATAATAAAAGAACCGACGAACTAAGAAGATTAAAACTTCCGCTTATACAACGTTTGTCGTTCAATTTTTAACGTGACACCAACGTGCACGAGACTTGAAACCGTCAATGTCGTCGGACATCGAGCAACGTCGTTTCTAATTAAATCAACTTTAAAACACACACATCCAAACACCCCAGAATTAATAATTAGCTTTCCAACCCTCGATTCTTTGAAATTGGCAACTGTTGACATAAACCCGACCGTTAACTTTTAAAATCGTCGTCGTTCATTTTCTCCAAAAAACTCGAAAAAATGGTAGTTGTTTGAATCTTTCAAAAATTGTGTACTGTGCAGAGGAAAAAGTGAACGTAGGCAAAGCGTTAAAATGTCACGTGAGTGAGATAGATAGTATCTTATTAATGCAATTCTCGCTCTCTTGCATTTCCCGCCGACATCCATTAGGCTAATTGCGCCGAGCAATTAAACGAAGTTAAATTTCT
This sequence comes from Cryptops parisi, assembly GCA_034695005.1. Lineage (NCBI taxonomy): Eukaryota > Metazoa > Arthropoda > Chilopoda > Scolopendromorpha > Cryptopidae > Cryptops > Cryptops parisi. Next base: position 29,943 of record JAQIWH010000378.1, on the reverse strand, counting down.
AGAAACTTTTCATTTGCAACTGTGTTGATGAGCCTGTAGGTGAAAATTAACGCAAAAGCTCCCGTTTTTTTCTCCCCCGTCTCCCCTAATTTTCAATTTTTTTCCTTTCCTATTGAAGTTCATTTTTATAAGACAATAATATACTTAAATGTATAAGAGTACCCTAGTTGTTTTCGTTGTTCAAGAAAACAGGATTTTCTTGAAAATGCGAACTTCAAAGCACTTACAAAACAATCTTATCCCCCTCCCCTTAAATGTGTGTCTGGGTGTGTTAATTTTGCAAACAATTATCATCGAAATTAAATTAGAATTTCTCTTTAACAAATGCGGCGTTTAATCTCTAATAATAAAAGACTAGAGCACGCCTCCTCACGAGCTATAGAAGCGCCACCGTGTGTAAACATTTCCAAATTAATACTCTAACTGTAACGAATATTGCCAAGCAATAAGAGTTAAAACAATAACTAACGAATGTTGTCAAACAACATGAGTTGAAACAACGAATTGCGTAATAAAAATTAAAAAGTTTCCCGTCATATTTGACGGGCTATTTACTAGTCAAACCGTTAAGCAACCATCACATGCGTGAAGCTTTTCCAACAAAACTTCCAAAACAAGAGCAAATATTAGAAATTGCGGTCACTTGACCAAATTGAGCTGCTTTTAAAGCGGATGGTGGAAAGTACACTTCACCAAACAAACAAAACAAAACAAAACAAAGAAAAAAGACGACTTGTGCGACTTCCCATTCTTGCCACCTGGGTTCCAAAAGCCACCCCAAACCCCTCCGTGTCCTACTTAAAGGGTTAAATCCCACCGTTTCCCCACAAGAAAAGGCACACTACCACAAGGTACTAGTAGCATCGTGTAAACTGATTAGGTTTCCGTCCTCATTAGGCGACTCGCTAACAAGGCCCTAATGAGAATTAATTGACCCGTGTCCAAGAAAGATATTCCGCCTCTTGCTGGGGGGTCTCTGGGGCCCCACCTAGGCACGCTGCTAGAAAGACAAATAAGAAAGAAGAACAACCAACTTTTGGTGGGGTAAGGGTGGGGGTAGTTTCCATTAATTGCTCTTCTGCTCATTGGACGAACTGACCATGGTCACTAGTTTTTGGATAAAAGGTAGTTGGGTAATGAACGTCATCCAGCTTCCATCTTTAACCCCAGGTGGCGAGACGCGGGCAGCAAATCAAGTTGCTGCCAAAAGGCAAAGTAACGACAAAAAAGAGAAGGAAAAAACAGGCAAACAAGCGTAAAAGAGAGTGCGTGTGTGTGTGTGTGCAGGTTGGTTGGACAGATTGGTTTATCACCGAAGAAGACTGATTGAGTTTTTGCTACGAAGAGGTCAACCGTGACATCTGATACGATTGGGGTCGAGTCAATTAGAAGTTGAAAACCGTGGCTTTCAAGACCTACTAACCAAATTGGCAGTAGTTGCAAACAATCGAATTAAAACTTGAACTGTGTTTACAGTTAGAAATCCCATTACGCCAAAGTAGAAAAGTCGATATAGTGAAAGCTTTTTTATAAGACAATATGTCTATATATTTCAATTTGCGCCAGTTAACATAAAATTTCGCTTCAATTACTTTAAATACATAGGCTATTCAGCATAAACAACTTCAGCTGTCAAAATGATAAAAAATATTGACATACATCAGAGTTTGCATACAATAAAAATTATTTCAATTACAATAAAATAATTATATTATTATTATTAATGAGCATCTAAGTTTATCAAGTTGCGTCAGCGTTATTCACATATTACATGTTAGTTTCGGTAGTACAACAATGATATGCAAAACGTACGCAAATTTAATTTGATTTGCAACAATGAAATGCATATCAAATTATAACAATGATTCTGCATGAACACAAGCTTTAAGTAATCTAGACACCCCGTGATTACCATACCAATTACGAGATTAAGTTCTAGTTGTACATATATACAATTAAAAAATAATAAGTTTGCTGCAATAAAAATACAAATGCACAAAATGTACTAGTTGTACAAAGTATCAAAAACATAGTTAAGTATCAATTGAAACGCCTGGTGTAAAAAGGTCTTATTTTCACGAAAAACGAGTTTAAAGATCTGAACTTGTCTCGTTGTCTACGGACAAAATCACATTTCACGCTTCTTGCACTAATATATTTACGTATGTTATTATTTTATTCAAGATTGTACGTTAGAAAAATAAAACTGCACCTAACACGTTCGAAAATGCGTCTAAGTCATTTTTGACAAACATGTTACTTAATCATTTTACACCAGGCTCTTTAATTAAAACTATAAAAGGTAAATGTTTATCTCTTTATGTGTATCTGTCCGAGGAAGAATGTTTCCAGTGACAACAATTGAAAACACACTTACACGAGGAAAACCATAACAACCATAACATCGCAAGCGCACATAAAGATAAAAATAAGAGGATCCCGAATCTGAGTTCATCAGAGCGCATCTCCACGTGCTATAGCACGAGTTACTGCATAAATATGAATATTAAATACTAGTCGAAAAAGAAATTCAACCTGGGTTAGGCTGGAAAGCCTGAAAAACTGTGGCGATGTGTAGTGTTATTCAGGGAAGTTGCAAAAAGCTGTAGCTAAAGCGACGTGTTATGCTGGAAAGCTTGAAAAGTAGTAGCTGTACGTGCGTTATGTTATTCAGGAAAGCCCTACAAAGCTGTAGCTATGTTATACAGGGTTGACTACTTGTTTCGCACGGTAGATCCTCGACATTTACGAGTTTTGTAAATTCGCAGTAAAACAATTGTAAAGTTCACTTACATTCGTGACTCATCGGATTTTCACATTTGCGCGTCTTTATGTCTCCCCACAATTCCGTTCTTAATTAAAAGTAATAAACTACAAACAACCATAACGCGAGTGTAAACAACAAACTGCCTTCTTCATTCGTTTCTAACAATGTTTCCTAATTAACGCCAGTGTAAACATAAACAAAAACTCACGAATAATGCGGGTGTACAAAAAGACTTATTTTTCAATAAAACTTTCGACAAAAAAAAAACAAACAATAATTTACAACCTCTCCACATAAACCACAAGTACCAAGTTTTGTGATAATCAACTCATTTCATTTCGATTCATGTACGCACAAACATTTACAATATTATGTAAATACAGTGTTATATTAATGCACACTAACTACTTATAAATGATCCAAATGTCAAATACAAACATTAAAGTAACACGATAGATGTTCTATAAACGAAAATACTACTTTCAGCAAATGTACCAAGATAAACAGAGATTGGGCAAATTACATGTAATTAGAGTTTGGCTTAACTGCAGTGCACGGAAGCTGAATTTGAAACCAACGTTTAAAGCTGCGCCGCCGCACCAGCTATTCATACAATCGTACTCTCGTAGTAAAGACACAAAACAACTACTGTATACACTATAATATAAAATGTACGAACACTGTACCTCTAATTGTAATTCTACTTTCATTTATATAAGAAAATCACTTACAAAAAATTGAAAAATCCTCGTATTAATCAAGTTCAATACATTTAATCCGTACTTTCACCCACCTTATTAAATTGTTAAGAATGAAAAAAAAACGCAATTAACTTGAAATTTTGGTAATAATTGTATTGGCTTCAATTAGCAAACATTATGTCAGTAATAACTCAAATAATTTAAACAAAAACAGTGGGACTCTTATTTTAATCTCAATTTGGAAATATAAATATGTTTTGAATTCCAAAAGTTCATCTTTAGTGTACATCTGTAAGTTTTCTTTAAATTTTATTCGGATTTAGTATTTGAAATATGTCTAAAAATAGACTTATTGATGATAAAAAAGTCTTTTTAAAACGAAGCGTTTTCAAATGATGACAAAAAATTGTTTTGTTTTATGTTGTCTTATTATTCCAATACAGGAATGAATTTTCATTAAATAAATATAAAAAACCGTTTAAACACGATTTGTGTGTACAATCTTGTTCATAAAATGCAAATCAATATATCAATTAATAGAACTGATTATTTTATAAATCTATACTGAAATATTAAAAAGGCCACTAAAATCAACTTGTGCAATAGGCAACCACAACATTCGCAATTGAAGATGGGTCCGATGTTCCCTGGAGAGGTTTTTGAGGCTAATCTTGGCGCAACTCGTAAATTAAGTTCAACATCCACCCTACCACCAAGTTGGTTGGAAACCACGTTATCCGATAACTAAATCCTATCACGGTGTCAAGCGTAGTCGAAGATCATAGTTCATTTGCTATCCATTTAATCCAATTATAAAGTCTGCGTTAAAATGAAAACCTCGCGGCTCTACGTAACCTACTCTCACCTGGGTCGACCTTAACCCTTTCGCAAACAGCATTCAGTACTTCCAAATGAGAAGAAAGAGCGCGAGAGTGGGAGTAAAAGAGAGCGTGTCTCCTTCTGTCTTTGTCTTTATATTGCGCCAAAGGAATACGATTCTGCGATTCGTTTTCCCCCCTTCTGTTCGTTTGGCATTCATGAAGCGACGAGAAAGGAAAAGAGAAATAAGGAACACGGGGGAAAGGAAAATAGAAGGGTAGAAAGGGTGAGGGGGTGGGGGTGAGAGAGAAAAGAGAAAAGCCGTTTCCCCCCCCCTTCCAGTTGCCTCGCCGCTAGTAGTTGCCACGTTGCCTTAGCAACGGTCACGCGCCAACGACGCCAGCGACGCCAATTGGCCAAAAGAGCGGCAACGACAAAACGGAACCGAGATAAGAAAAAGGTGCAAGTCGAAGAAACGCAACGACCAATGATGATGGGCTAGAGAAAGGTGGTGGTGGTAGTAAGTGAGGGAAAGGGGTGAGAAGGAAAGAGGTTTCACGGAAACGAAGCTGAGATAAAAAAATAAATTAAAACAAAAGGCCATTGGTAACCCAGAAGCTGCCCCTTGTATTTGCCATTTGCAAAGGAGAAAGTGCTGACCAGAAGCCATAAATTATAAAAGCGACAAATTAAAATCAGAAGAAAAAAGCTAAACCACGACATGGACAAAACACATTTTGTGTGTTTTAAGATTATCTTAATAATAAAATTAATTAAATAAATGAATATCCCGCCCAAAAAAATACTTGGTGCAAAGAGTCAGAAAATACAATATATTTAGAATTAACCCAACGGGAAAAAAAGTCCACATGGCAATCCAACATAGATAGCATTTGTAACCTAAAGTACTCAAAATGGCAGAAAATACAAGTCATTTCAAATTAAATCAAAACAAGTAATAGGTAAAAACATGTTTTCAAGGCCCTACTTTTGATTTAACAGTATTGTACGCGTGACTTGTTGGGAAGACTGTTGGTGGTGTTGTGGACTGTTAATAGAAATCAGTTGGCATGGGATGCATTGTTGCATTTGCTATTGTTGAAATCTAAAAAAAAAACAACAACTTTCCAAATGCTTTTTCACTCGTTGGTCTGTCCAACCAACCTAGTATACCATTGTACTCTTACTCAAAGTGAAGTTCAAAGTGAAGTTAAGAAAAAATCAAAGTGAGAGTTAAGAAAAGTTAGTGAAAAAAACATACATGACTCAAATGTACTTAAACCTGACCAAAGTGACATCAAGTCACTTTGTACAAGTACAAGACGTTTAGAACTTAGACGTTTAGAACTGAATTGAAAACATTCTGCATGCAACTCAAAGCCTTTGGAATCTAATACTTGAACTATAGACATTTCCAATTTTTCATTTCAGATTTATGACTTCAACAAAAAACAATTCAAATAAACTGCCATGTTATAACAGACGCAACTAACAACTTCTCATAATGTCAACTTCTTGAAGAGAAAAACTAACAAAAAAACCATAGCAACTTCCAAATCCTATTCACATAACAAACAAACAAACAAACAAAAAATACTCCCCAATATTTTCTACACTGTAATCCTTTCCTTTCTTTCTTTTACCTTTACCTAGAACTTGAGGTTAGAACAGAACAAAAAATAACACAAAAAAAATACAACTTTTTCTCTTTTTTTGGTCAACAATAAGAAGCTTTGCCATTTTCGTTTTTTTCTTCAATGGATTCCACTCCACCATTCTATTCTTTTGCAACGGTTCACCTTCAACAAATCTTTACGTTGGGTAAATGCAAATTTCCAAGCCACGAGAACAACGAGCAGCCAAAAAGAATAGGATGATAAAACTCTTTCCCGCTTCCTTTTGGGGGGGGGGGGTAAGGAGAAAAACCTTGCGGTGAAAAGAAAAACCCAATTCCATCGTCCACTTCTTGTTTCCATTTGCAATCACACGCCACCTGAACACGTTAAAATCCTATTGTTGACATTCCGCGACAACAATTGTCACTTTTCTTCCTCTTCTCTTCTACTGATTGCAGGTTATCTTTTCGCAGTGTCTAGGGATTTCTAACCAAAACATTTTATTGGCGCATCTCTGGTCCTAAGAAAAACTACCACGAACCATTCAACCATCATTGGCATCGGCAACCACTGGTTGGTAGTTTTCAACTCCGTTGCTAAAATTGTTTATGGTTAAAAAATTATTCGATTTTGGAGACGCAAAGAGTATGCTGGACTACCAACACCGTTTAGACGAACATTGGCTGCTATTCAGACTGGGGGAATAAAATCCACCAAATATTCCTAAACCATCCAATAGCAGTTCCTCGAAAAAGTAATGCTTTCAGAAATAGCACGTTTTGTCGAATAGGACTCCAAAAAAATAAGATTTTGAAAACAAGAAAAACACTCTTTCATAAAGATTTGCCAGTACCATTCAGTACCATTTTTGGTACAACTATTTTGCTTGTGCAAAAATAAGCCTGTACAAAGAAACACTCACTGAAACCCAAAAAAATGAAACCAACTAACAAGAACCTTTCCAAGCGCTATTTCAGTGATGGCAGAAAATGTCTACTAACCACTAGTTTTTATTTCCGTTGATACGATTGTTTGGAAATGATACCAAACTTTTTCATCTCACTAGTCTTAAAAATAATTATAGATTGACCTATTAAAATAATAATAAAAAATATTATTATTATTATTATTATTATAAAATGGTTGATTCGAGTTGGATAATTTGGCTTCCTGTGATTTTCCATAAACGAGTGTTAGCGCTTTACTACCAATTACGTTACTAATTATCATGGGGGAAAAGTTGCATGGCTAAAATTTTAGTGGCGTTCTCAATTACCTCATGTTGTTTCGAACCATTAACATTTTACGACTGCCGAGCATTGCAGGGGTTCTGAATTTTGTTATAATCGTCATCGATTACTCCATCAATGTCCTACCATCACGAACCCCCCAACACTAACTGTTCTTAATTCACTGCCCGAACCCAAATCGACTAATGGCAACACTGATAACCAATTAGCCAAGTACAATGTCAGAAACAATAAAAACCTGCCAAAAGCAAGGTCAGTGACTATAAAATGACGTTTATGTCGAGTGATACGTGCCACCAAACACGAAAAGGAAATCCGAAACGACAAATCGTCGAATAACACTAATTGACATTACCACGTTGGGGGTAACATTTATCTCTATATTCGGATGATGACGATAATCCAATTTCCTTTGAATCGAGGACAATGTCAACGTATCCACGATGACATCTTCATTTTTTTTACAATATTTTAACACTATAAATATTCGTGTTGACATATAACATTACAAAAGAAATACATCATCATCCTTTGGGGTGTTCGAAATTTAACTATGCAAATAAACTAAATGTTTAGATAATTTTTAAAACGTATTGTATAAAATTTTTCACATTGGTTTATGTAAAATATTTACTGTACTTGTGTATTAAGTATGAGAGCGTCACGTGTCAATGGGTATAAAAGATACTAGTTTGAATTGGTTGAAACAAACAAAAATGTATTAATTAATGAATGACAAAATGGATGCTGGTTACTTCTTAACTAACCTAAACTGGAATCTATACACATACACTATTTTAGGTTAATTAAAAAACACCACCGCCATAGCAATGGTTTTTCTTTAATGGCGCAGGTATCGATAACAAATGTTATAATCCGTTCAACTCACTAATAAAAAACAATCGCATAATACTTAGAAAAATAATTCTAAAGAAATGAATAATTGAAGGGCTCGGTGCAGTAACCGGTCAGCTCCTAGTTTTAAAATTTTAGAGAAGGCATTTTTAACCAGTTCTATTTTTCATATTACAGTGAAAAGTATAACAAAAATAACCTATCGGCAAAAATTGTAGCTGACCGATTACTGCACCGAGCCCTTCAATTGTTAAGTTTTGCTATTGCACATGATTTTTAGGCCTACTTCAATTCAAGTGGTTTTTAAGAATTTATTTGAGACAATCTCCATTTACGTCGAAATGCGAAGGAAATCGCTTAACACCTTTCTATGCGTGTTAAGCGATTAAGGATTTGAAGAGAAAAAAAATGTAATGTGAATGAGGTCGAACATCCGAACCGAGTTTTAGGATTCAATAATGTCGAATGGAAACACATTTCTCTGGGAAGGATTTTTTCCTTTTGCTCTTCCATTCGCAACTTTGCCAGGTCGTGAAAACACATCGTACTCATTCATTTCGCAGTAACGACATTCGTTTATTGCCTTACAGAAATAAACTTATCCCCCATCCCCTTGTACATATTCCTGCTCCTTCTGTCGCTTCGCCTTCGTTTTCCCACCCTATGAAGTCGTCGCGAAAATGTCGTCGAGGGCGCAAATTGATTTTAATATTAATCACCCGGTTGCAGGCCTCGGTGCAACCTGGAGCGACTGATCGATGCCACTGAATATAAATTGAGCCATTAGTTATGTCTTCCTCGAGGGTATTTCTTCTTTTCTCCCCCCGTTTCTTTCCACTCCCTCTTCGGTTTTTTTTTTCGACTCCCATATTTAATCCCCAGTTTTTTTCCTAAAGATCGTGTCCTTAAGATTTATCCTTTCTCACGTTTCAATTAAAGAATGCCACCAAAAAGTAGGTTTCTTTTACTGAAGATTTGAAGAAAAAGAACGGTAATATATTAAAATGTTCACTTATTCAACCTTTTTTTCTAGTGAAACTTTGTGAAAATCCTATTTAACGCCTGCAAGTTTTTAACTTGACCTTATGACATTATTGAAGAGTTGACGCGTTAATAAGATTTGTTTTTTTAAAAAAAATTAAAATTCGTTTCGGTAGATGGCGATCTTTATTAACGCCATCTGGTGGCAAAAAGTTGCAAATTGTCAAATTCTTTTTAGTGTTGAAGAAATAACCAAGATATAGGTCAGTTATAAAAATATTTTCTAACCTTAAAATGTATCTCGATATTATCTAACTAGATAGATAGCCCCCGTGGTTGGTATGGTAACCACGGGGTGTCTCGAGTAAAATTTGATTGTTGTAATTTAAATTATTTTGAGAGAGTAAAATTAAATTATTTTCAGAGAGTAAAATTTTTAAATGTAGAACCACCTGATCCAACAATGCAAAGTAAAATTAAATTATTTTGAGAGAATAAAATTAAACTCGCGTGGTCACCAACGCCATTGTTTACTAATAATGCTGCGTTAGTGAGAGAATAAAACTAAACTCGCGTGCTCACTAACGTCAGTGACAGATCTAGACAACTATTATAGGTAATTCTTAAAGATAGATTAAACAATTCAAAAAAATAGATAAAGCAGAAGCTCAACCGAGAAAAATATTATATAATGCCAAGATAGTTTTAACTTGATCTTGTAACATTTTTTAGGTTATCATGCTACGAAAATTTTGTTAAAAAATTCATCTATTAAAAAACAAATTTATGTCAATAGGAAAAGATCTCCGTTAACTCAATCTTGTGGGGAAAAAAAGGTGGCAAATTGTTTTAACCCTGATTTATGTTTTGGATCCGTAATGAAACCGGCTGACGGTAAGTTATAAAAATATAACCTCAAAATGTGCCTCGATTTTTTAAATCTTAAAACATAAATTCGGCTATTTCGGAAAAAGTCAAGAAGAATCTAAAACCGAGCAAAATACACTTCCACTAAGAAAATAAAATTCGAAAAAAATTCCATCGACCACTTAAAAAACTTTTCAAAAAATCCTTACAAACCTAAACTTAGGTCTACTCCCATACTTCTCCTATTCCCGCGAAAATAAAATAAAATAAAACAACTTCGCCATGTTGAATAATTCACCAACACCAAGAAGCGTTGGCCCTTTTATCAGCTCCACTTTACACTTCTTTAATAAAAAATAATACCCTGCCATAAAATTAATGTCGTTCGCTGTTGGCCCTTTACGACGACACCTTAGCTTTATCAGGCAATGTGTGGATGTCGATTTGTGAAGAAGAAAAAAATGGAAGTCAAAATCTAAGAAAAACCTCCTGGAACTTCCAAAAGCTGAAACTCGTGTCCTTTCGTCACCTGTCGCTACTTGGAATCGAACGCCCAGACATTTCTTACGACTCCCCGATCTCTTTCTAAGCATAAGCAAAAGAGGCCCCCAAAGACACTTTTGGTTTTTCTTAGAGAAAAAGGTCGTTTTTCCCCATTTCTTCACTTGTGTAGACAAAGAAAAACCCAAAATCCCCGCGAGCAATCGACCTTTCCAAGAACAAAGGTAAAAACGGACGTTGCAGTGGAAACGTTAGTAGCTACTCTCTCGCTCTCTTTATAAGGGAGTAGCAAAAGTAAATAAGCCTCTATGTCGTTGTGTTTGTTCTGCTGTTTGCGACTGATGACTTGACTCGCAATGTCAACAACCAAAGAATAAAGTCGATGCAAGCTTGAGAAAACAGTAGATTTTCAGGTAAATGGAATGCAGATGATGTACAACTCTCTAGTGATCTTGGCTCCAATTCTACCGGGAACAAAATACAAACCCCATTGAGTGTTTTACGAAAACAGCCAATGGCAATACACGTTTCTATTGTCCGTGACTATCAAGTGTGTGTTTGCTTAGGTCAGTTTACTCCACCAATATTTTTCTTACTTAAATTATGCCATCAAAGAAATAAACTTTCATAAATATATATACGTACATATAACGAGCATATACTAATGTGAAGTTTATACCAAATAAATTTTCTTCATCAATTGCAGCGTTTAATCATCGTTCGAGAAACTGCATTTTTCGTAAAAGAAAAATCTCTTTTATCGGATGAAAAATTACTATCCATTATTTTTATACAAAAAATAAAACGGCAAAAAAAAAGAAAAATTTCATTAACCGGTGTAAAAATAGAACGAAAAAGAAAAAAATTGAATGAAATGAAACTCCATCATTCATTCTCATTCTCAGCCAAACACTCAATTCCAATTCGAGACATGACAGATTAGTGGAGAGCAGATTTACCCTTAATACAGCTATGAATTTCCATTTCGGAAAACATAAGGAAAAAGAAAGAAAACGAGGTGTAAAAGAAAAACTTGAAGAAAAGAAAATAAGAAAATGATTCCTTCCTTAACGACAACGTTTCGCCCCTGATCTGCTTTCGTTTCTCGATGGCCACCCTTAAGCCATTTTATGAACCATTAAGTCCTCCATTGCATATTATTTCAGTCGTTTCACCCGTAATAAACGTTTGCACGCGTTCATATCGCACCCCGAGGAGGGGAAAGAACAAAGGATATGTAATATAGATTTTTTTTTAGAAACAAAAATTACACTAAGATAAAAATTACATGTATGAAAAAAAAAGACTTTTCCCTCAACAACTCATGTTCATCTACTTCCTGACAACCCAAAAATGGTTTGTTTACATCATGTACGGAATAATTGCTTCTGCGAAGATGAAACCCAAATGGCTTTTTCATTCCGGTTCCATCTTGAAAAACATCTTATTTCCTTGCAAGTATCGTACATAGCTTTGTATTAATCCAGGAATAGATTTCACATGAAAAGTTTCAGTCGGTGAACTCGGTATAATAATAATATGTTTGCTTTTTTTTCACTTTTCATGTAAGTTTAGCTTATCATAAATAATAAGCCATTAAATTCGTGTTTACAGTTTTTGAAAGAAAATTTTGCATAAAAGACGCACAAAATAGGCTGAAATAAAGCCATTTCATTGGTGGAGAAAACTGACCTGAACAAACATACATTTGATACCCACGGACAATAGAAACGTGTATTGCTATTGGCTGTTTTCCTAAGACACTCAATGGGTTTTGCATTTTGTTCTCAGAATTGAAACCTGGATCACGAGGGATTTGTATATCATCTGCATTCTAACGCGAAATCCAAGCTATTGGGCTTACACGTGTAAAGTACACGTATACATGATGGTGTTTACGCGTGATTTTGCATACACGTGACGATGAATTACCTGACTCTCTTTACGTAAATCTGCATATAGGTGAGTCTGCATACAAGTGACGCTGCATGTACTCATTGTTAAAATTACGTTGGGTCAGATTATTCTGGATGCACACATTGTTCGAATCATACTCACAACACGTGGTCTTGTATTTAGTCATTGTTTAACTAACCTAGCGACACGAGATTCTGTCATTGTTGTTTAAATCTACGTTGCTATCGTGATCATCGATTGTCAGTCAAAGAGAGTATTAAGACTGCGAGGATCAAATAATAAAACGACACAATGACCCCCTCTTAAGGTTTAATTGTTCGTCACATGATCGGGGATTTCATGGCCATAACGGCTAATTCTCGCGAGTCTACGACCCGTAATAAGCTCCGGACCTAAGTGGAAAGGGAATGGAATCTCTACCAAGTTGAGAGTTCCACTCTCGTTTGTGCGACTTCAGTAAAGCGGAATATCCGTTAAAAAAGAGCAATAGCTATAAAAATTTAATGTTTTGTCTTGGAACGTCACCAAAAACTGAACGTAATGACCAACAACTGGGTCGCAGCTCAAATTATAGCATACCTTCAATGCTTTGACGGCAATTCTTAAATCACTATAATTCAAACACCACCATGAACTTTCAACCAACTTCAACGGAAACGTTAACAAACTTTTGTTCTATCGCTGCAATTAAGCATTCATTATTGCCACCAAACTAATGCAGGATGTTTCAAAATAAATGTCACACTTTGAAAAACCATAACTAAGTAACAATATAATACAAGATCGTACTATGCATCATTCAATTGAAAAACTCAAATGTTCATATCGTCTCGGAGCATGTTTTGCACATTGTAGCAAAATGACGACCCAGAAGGCTTTGTCAGAGTTTAAACAATGGCCATCATGACAACGGCAAACCATTGTTTCAACTCAGGCAGTGCCTTTTGCTGTGGGGTCGCCATTTTGCTACAATGATATCCCTAGCAGCAAATATGTAAAATATCAATAAATCGCCAATACGATAAACAAAGTGATTTTCCATCGACTGTTGCATAACACGTTCCTGTATTATTTTTTGTTATTGTTCCATTGTGTACCCAAGTGAGTAAAGAAACAAGAAAAAATTACACAAAAATTTACTTGTTACTAAGTAATGGCCTTGCAAAAGTGTAACATTGATTTTGACAAGACTTGTGTTTTGTCGGCTGAAACAAACTCTGCTAAAATGCAAGTCAACCGTATTATGTAAATCCATTAAATCGATAATTACTATTGCGATTTTTAAAATTTAAATTAATTATTAACAAAACTCAATAAATGTCTGACAGTTTAGGTTGGAATTGAGTATATTCTAGATCAATGATACGAAACAGAATCATCTTAACAAAAACCCAATCAAAATCCAATGTGAAACCGAACACACGCCCTCTACCCTATTTCGATTAATGATTGTAGAGGATAAAAGTCTTAATCCACCACAACAAAAGCAAAACAGATGTATTTTTTTTTATATTAGGCACTCCCCCTCCCTCCCTTTTTTGCACTCTCTTTCCTCTTCCTCTCTTTGATCCAATGCCCTATTCTTTTGAGTGCGTTGTTTCTTCTTCTTCTTTTTGCCAATTCATTAAGCACGCGCACCAACTCTTGATTGTAGTTTAATCCAGTTCCTGCAACGCCAATTAAACCGTCGGTCGGTCCTTAATCGGCGGAGATTAGGGCGTTAAAAACAAACGAGCTCGCATTACCACTCGGCCCGTAATTGGCCCTCGTGCACAAAGGATTTACTCGGTCCACCGTGTACACACACACACACACACACTCATCGCGCAATGCCCCCACACACCCACTCTAACAACACCATCAACTTTCTTTTACCCAAGTCTACCACCTCAAAGATCCATTATTCACATCCCCAAAGAGCTTACTCGTTTCCTTCAACGTCTTGTCTATATCCGTGCAAATTAACTTCAAGCATCTTTGTCTCCTTCTTTCTCTGTTCTTCTTAGACTTTCTCGGTACCTTGTGTATTATTATATTTTTTCTCTGGTCGTGCTTTTGGTTCCCTTTACGCTTCCCTCTACATGATTATACACACACACACACACACACACACACACGTGTTCTATTATTCACTGGCAGCTTGCGTAGTCACGATGGCCAAGAAAGGACATCTCTTGAAATATTCAACAGCCATGTTTTCTTGCAGAACTTCCTGTTCAGCTCTTTGGCAAAAATGACAACATCTTTCTCTCCCTAGTTTTTCTCTTCTCCTCTTCTTCACGTCGTCTTCTTCGTTTCCTCTTATCTATTGCCAGTTGATGATAAAAGGTGGAAAATGGCAATTCAAAGACAACCCATTTGCCTAATTGCATTGGAAAATTCTCCACGTCTCCTTGCCTCATTCTTCCACGAGAAATTATCAATTCTAACAAAGAAAAAAAAGGAAAAAACATGGCCGCCATGTTGTGCAAATGTTTGCCATCCACTAACCCAAAATCAATTCCGTCTGACATATGGTTATAGGAACCGTACAAGAAGAAGAAAAAAACCGAGAAAGAGATTCCGTCGTTTCTTCACATACAATCTTTCAACCCCCCGATAATGTAAAACGACTACAAAGAACTTGTCAACTTTAACTGAATTGAAAAGTTCGACGTACCAAAGAAATGTTTTTTCAACACCCGAGACTCGTTACTCATCGAAGGCAAATATCGTCATGGTGAGGCTTTCTGAATGATGACGTCATTATCATCCCACCTACCGTTCTTGATGTTGCATTCTAATCGGTCTTGTCTTATTAAATCGTGCCATCAACGTAGTTGCCTCACTATCACAATGTTCGTTGCAACAAATAACACGCCTTGTGCAGTAGACTCAATCTCAAACATCTCCAATTTGATTTATAAATCTGTCATAAATATTATAAAAATTAATTTAAAAACACGTTTCGTTTTGAAAATTTCAGTAATGTTAAGCTTTTTAAAAAGATTATTAATTTAGTTTTTTTCTTCCATTTATAGTCTACTGGGCTCAATATTTCACGCGTAATTCAAAGCAGGCGAAAATTCCCAACAGAATCGTTTTATGTAAATCTGAAAAAATAGCGAAAGTGCTATTTAAATAAACTTTCCGCTAATCCATCTTGCTGATGGAAGACGAAACTGGAGACAAATGACGTCATCATCTTGTGGAGAAAAATGAAACTTTCAACGCATTTGCAATGGAAACTACTCCAGTTTCTCGCAAATGAAGTTGATTCCTCAAAAGAGAAACGAAAGAAAAAAAGAGCAAAGAAAAGGGTCTACTACTCCAAAGTACAATTACACCCCCCCACCCAAAAAAAATCAATGCACTTATGGAAAAACGATAAAGAACCATTACGTGTTCCAAAAGAAGAAAAAAATACCCACTCTCAGGGATACTATCTTTACACTACAAAAGCTTCCCTCACCACACAGTCATAAAACACAATAAAAAGGGTTTCATATAAATGTACACCATATAAAACTATAATTAGCAGGTATATCGATATTTTCTTTTCAATCCCACCTGTATGAACCTTCACGACGTTCACATTGGCCCTTACAGAATCAATTTAACTTGCAAATCGATTCATTTTGGTGAAGGTAAGTTCAAAGTTGTTTTAAAAAAGTGCAACTTGTCAATCTCCCCCTGGGTACAGTTTGGGGAGGACATGAAGGGTTAATGGGTTGCCATTACTCGATGGGACAGAGATAAACGTCCACCAATCCGACGTTCGAGGCCGCTGAGATCAGTCACGTGACCGCACTGACCAATAACAATACGTCTTCATTAGAGATTTTTGTTTCTTTTTTGTTGCCAATCCAATAATGCTCGCTGTTCACCCGCTTTTAGATTTGTTTGTCTCTTCTTTTACCTCCACTTTGCCCCGTTTTTTTCTGTGGTTACTTTTTTTGTGTATACTCCCGTGTCGATAAATCACCCATCTGTTGTCATTTATCACCTGGTAACCTTTTCCAGTGATGTATTCAACAGATGGTGTGAAAAAATCGAGAAAAACCAAACTAAAGTGATGTCTGGAAGCCAACCAGACATTCTATACACATTCAGTCACAAATGCAAGCTCAATATTATACGACTGCACATTATAAGCTTTCATCAATAATGTACAAAAAACACCTTTTTTATATAAAATACACAAATTATCGGATTTACGTTAATTATAAATTCGCATCTTACCAATAAAGAAGGAAGTACACTTCTCCATCCAAGTTAAAATGTAAACATTTTCTTACCTGAAAAAGAAAAAATAAAATATATAAATCACTTGTACAAAAATCATGTGTACATTTGCTTAGAAATGTTAATAATAATTATACCGGTGCTCTAAATCTGCTAACTATGAGTTGCAAGTCCATCTGCACATATTAATGCGCAGCTTATGTATTTATCCACCAGCGCGGTAAATTCAAAATATATTTGCTTTCAATGCATAGTTAGCAGCATTAGAGTACTGCATCCTATAGTAATCTTTGTATCAATTTTAGTTTCAATTTAAGTTAAGCCAAATTGAATTCACTTTGGTCTACTTTTTATTAACTGAAGAGCCTGGTGTAAAAGTAACATTTTTGCCAAAAAGAATTTTCGAATGTGTTAGGTGCAATTTAACATTTAACTTAATGCATAATTTTGAACAAAATAACACTATGTACAAAACGTGTGAAGTAGCCCATAAACAGCAAGGCAAGTTTAGATCTTTGAACGTGTTTTTCTCCAAATTATAAAAATGTTACTTAACACTATTTTGCACCAGGCCATTCAATTGTTTCACTTAAACTATTACACAATATATTTTAATGGATGACATTCACTGGATAATTATTAATATAACAATTTATCGCCCATTATTGTTGACGGACTCTTAGCTAGTAGTATATAAAACCCATATGCTGTCAAAAATATTTATCTAAAGATCTAAAAACTCTTTCATATCACGTTCTCAGATTAGACAATCAATTTTACACTAAAGATCTTGTATAACTATCAAGATAGTCTGAAACTGTTCCGTTCAAATTTATAAACATCGCTAAAAATACGTATTTAAAATATATGTATCTTGTACTTTTATTTTTAAAAAGTTCCATAAATAAATACAAATCGTCGCTGTACAAAAAAACAGTCTTTAAAACAACAAGTATAAACTTGACTAAACATAAAACTTTACAGTGTTTTGTCTATTGACCTACAAGAATCGCGTATAAAGTTATTTTTTTTTTTTCTCCATAATTTTTGTGCTTTCATACTTGTGTGTATGTATGATGAAAAAAAATGTTTATCTATACAAACTGCTTCACCCCCTTCCCCTTGGAAGAAAACAAGATGGCAATAAACCATTCGCATAAACCACGCTGACGCGCAACCATTTAATAACAACAAGTATTCTAGACGCGACGGGGGACGACGAAAAGACAAAAAATATATATTTACATAAATATATATATAAAAAAAAGAAAAATTATTCACACGCTCCCGCAGTCGTAATATGTACAGAGATAGAGAACGACTTCAATTCAATTTGCTTCCGAATGCGAAAGCTGTGCAAGAAAAAAAAATGGAAGAGTTAAGAAAAAGAAGAAAAAAGATGGAAACGAAATAAGGTGGCAAGCTTGAAAATAAAATAAAAATAGTCGAGGATGGTGTAGGATCAAAATTGAAAATTGTAGTGGAGATTGAAACTATTTCATTACGTGTAGTGAATGACAAAGTTTGGCAAGTTTTGCATCATGCTAAAAAGCCAATATTTTTTTTTCGTCTTAAACCGTACCAATAAGAAACAAAAACAAGGTCATCCAAGTTTTATTCAACTTTCACAAAAAATATTTTAGTTAAATTAGTTTGAAATCGACTGAAAATTTCAATGATATTGGTGAAAAATGTTTGTTAGCAAATTCTATGGTAAGTTTTAATAATCGAATTGGCAGTTCTGTTAAGTTTATCGATTGACTAGAAAACGATTACAATCGAAATATTGTTGAAATTAAACTTGATGAGTTGTTTGACAAGTCATGCGACTAATCAGAAAATTATTTTTTTTATCTTAAAACTTAATCATTGTGTTAATTTCTTTTAATTATAAAATTTTTGGTAGAAACCGCTTTGTATCATCACTTCGAGGTAGAACCTCATCAAAATTAAGCGCTACATAACAATATCCGATGAAACAGACAACTGTTTAGCATTGTTTATTGGTAACTAGTTTTAAAAATGATTATCAAATATTCTTTGAAGTGGATGATGAGAAAGAAATATTCAGATTTATTATTATTATTATTATTATTATTATTATTATTATTATTATTATTATTATTACATCCCATAAGGACAAAGACAAATACAAAACATTGTTTCAATCAGTATAAATAGTTCCTTGACAAATATAGGTTCTTAATGCTTTTTTAAAACGAATACAAGAATTTTTCTTAATATTTCTTAAAGTGAACGAAATAATTCAAATCAAATGATATAAAATGCGGTATTTTAAGTCAATTGTCAACTGCGTTTTCAAAAAAGTCATGTGTTTACGAAGTCTTTAGACAATTTAACAAACTTAATTGTTAAAATTGTCTAAGGACATTGTGGACACCCTACATAACAAAAACCACAAAATGTTTTTAGAATTACCTCCAAAACATATAGGTATCATTAAAATAATTACAAAATTGTTTTCAGATTGGACGTAAACCATTGGAATGTACCAAAGACAATTATTGGGAAGTACCAAAGACTAACCACTAAAAAATGACGAAGAAAAGCTATTGTACCAAATTACAAAAGTAGTGTCCACTGAATCCAAATACACTGAAACAAAACCTAATTCGGCAATTTCCTGTTATAGCCAGGCCCGTTTGATGTTGCTACTTGCTTGTACTTGGTGATGGGTTTATTTTGCAGGTAAAGTTTGGAAAACAAAACAATATCATACATTTAATACGTTTTTTTTTTGTTTTTCCTAATCTAACCTGCAAAATAAACCCATACAAAATAAACCAAGTACAAAGCCAAGTACAAAGCAAATAGCAACATCAGACTGGGCCTGGCTATAAAAGGAAAGTACCCCTAATTCAAATACTTTTTTTTTGGAGAATTTTATTAAGAATATACCGCATAAAAAAAAAATACTAAAATCTTCAATTAGAACATTAATGAAGTTTACTAGAAACACCAATGAAAAGAGCCCAAAAATAACTATTGTAAAGAACATCAATGATTATTGAAAATCACTAAAGAGATAGCTATTGGGAAATAACCGTTGGAAAGTACCAAATTGCAAAAAAATTCCCATTGACAAAAACAATTTAAGGAAAACCCCCATGTCATGAAAACTATAGTCTTTCACAATCAACTGCAAGTGACAAATACAGATAAACTCAAAACCACGTTGTTATGATTTGGAATACCTTTTTTTTTTACCATCGTTATTTCTTCTCTTCGTGTAAGAATCTAATTTAATTCTACGTATTCCACTATGTTTTCTTCTATTTTTCTCACGTATGACAGGTATTAACCGATTACGCAGCCTTCTTCGGCAAAAATGATTTTGCATCTCCCATTCTTTAAATCTCAACAGCCGTGTGGTTTTGTCGACAGGAAACATCCGCCCAATGAAATCGATGAAAATTCTTTCAACCTCCCCTCCCTTTCAACAAAAATGTTTTTTTCTACCTCCCTATTGGATGAGTTGTCTATTAAGACTGTAAAATTTCCACATGACATGCTTTGGCAACATGTGTTTACTTCGCGGTTTAAACGTACCTATCTGGCGAGCCTACCTGATGTTGACAATTTAATTAATAACGAATGACCTTTTGGCAGTAATGACATGCGCAGAACCACAATCATCTACAATAAACCTCCAATATGGCTGACACCGACCCTAATTCCCATTACAAGCTTTCATGACATTTTAACATTATTTCTGACTCCATATGGTTAACGTGTTTTTAAATACTGTACAAAAATATTCTAATATCTACTTTTCGTATATTAACAAGTTCTTAGATCACCCTGTAATCTAAAATAAACGTGATAAAATGTTACCCATCCAAAAATGGATGCATCATTTTGCAATGGATCCCATCATCCTAAGAATTTTTATTGAAAAAAAAATCAGTTTTTTTTAATGGTCATTTGAAACACCCCGAATGCATGAAACTACGGTTGCAACCAATAAAGAAGGAATTCCTCCAAAGTCCAAGATCTTGAGCATTTTAATAATAAAAAAATCGTATCTTTTACTACAAATAAACTATAACAACTAGGGTAAATAAATGCAAGTTACATGACTTTTTTGTTAAAAGATGGTTTTCAGACACCAAGTATCAATAGATACTTTCTAATGATCTTTCGACTTTCTACCGTTGAAACCAATAAAGTCGGAATTCCACCAAAGCCCAAAATCTTAAACATTTTCATAAAGAGTTATGACTTTTTGACTACAGGTACGAAGTAGGGTAACAAAATGCAAATTAAATGACTTTTTTTGTTAAAATTGATTTTCATACACCAAGTACCATTTAATAAAACGAGCAAAATCCATTTATTAAACGTTGAACAACAACAAAGCATTATTGGTCTTTTACTCCACAGTATCCAAAAGCATCCTCAAGACAGGAAGAACAAAAAAAAGGGCCAAACAAAACAAACAAAAGATCCTTCGCAATGAACGAATCAAATCATTTGATTAACGCAATCTCCTTCAACCGAGAGTTTCATTTACTGGAGGAAAACGACGACAGCCATCCAGAACAAAAAAACAAAAAAAAATACTTAGGGTTCCCTTAATTAATTAAATTGATTCAGCCTCCTTTCCTTCGCAGCGTTGTTAAAAGCGAAAACCTGCTTCGCGATGCGCAAAGAAAATGGAAGAAAACGATGAAAAAAAACAACTAAAACACTAAAAAAAAATAACCAGAAAAAAACTGATGGAGAGAGAAGCAAGTAGCAGAAAAATAAAATGATAAACGTTGTCATGACGAAGCGAGCCAATATTTTATTTTTCACCGAGGTGAATAAGGGAAAGGTGGAAAAGTGAACGAAACCTTGCGCGAAGCACGTTCATCTTTTTCTTCCACATCCGAGAAGATAAGAAAAGTTGGAAGAAGCCAAAGAGCAGAAAAAGAAAAAGATATTCTTCTACCAAAGGCAGAGAAAGAGAATGTTCTCGTGAAAAGAAAGATTTTTATCATCATCATTTTACTGCGCGGTGACAGGTGAATTATTGTGTATTTTTCTCTTTTTCCCCCCATTCTTTTTCTTTGCTTTTGCCTTTTCTCCTAAAATTACCCTTTGCTGCAAAACACGTTCGATTTTTGGACCAAACTCGACTCGAGGAAAAAAAAAAGCACGGGGAGGACAATATTAAATGTGTGTGTATCGATACCGCCAGGGTCATGTTAGAAGAAAAAAAGATATACATCAACTGTAGAAAAGAAATCTTTGTAAAGTCCCGCAGGTGGTAGGTACGGTGGTCGCCAAGTAATGGAATCTTTTTTTTTGGAATAACGAATTGTTTCGTAAAAAAAGAAACTAGAAGACGTTTCGAAAAATACTATGAACTTGCCTAGAATTTTATTACAAAATATCATTAAAAAGCTGATTGGATAAGGAATTAATTTTTTTAATTTCTAGGAAAGTTGAAGCCCTCAAGCATAAACTCTAATATCGATTCCAAATCTATAAAGATTTCAATAATAAAATCTATCGTTTGTGGGAAAACTCAGCAAAGAAAGGTTATTCGTAAAAATTATAGTTACGATGCATTACATTAAAAAAAAAACTCATTCTGTCACTATCTGTAATGCAAATTGTTTTAAACAATAATCGAATACGTAATCACGTGTTACTAAATTCATTTCAACAATAGCTACATGATTCTGTATACATCTGTGTTGTATGACTCACTAAAAATCGAAAACTCCAACTCGTTTGTTCAGTTATTAATAAACAAGAAATATATATTAACTCAATAGAGAAAAAAAAATCGAACGATAAAGTTTACGACACGCAAGCTGCGAGACATTGTTTCTCAGTTTAACCTCACCCTAGAAACCTGCGACGATCATTCGCCGATTCGTCGTAAAACTGAAAACCACGCGACAATACCTGAACTACTCGTAAGTCGGGCTCAAGGCTAATCCCATATTCCATATTTTAAAACCATCTTAAAGTGATCTTGCATTTTTTAGCACTTCTTCATTTTTATCCTAAACACACCTGGGCAAGAAGAGGAAGTTGAGTATCGTTGACGATTACGGAGGCTCTTGGCAACCCGTGGGTTGTTAACAGCGCTTACTTGGCTGGCTATAAACAACGGCCGAGGCGAACCACTTACCGACGACCACTTAGCCCCTCGTTGTGGGCCAACCCTGGGGCCAAAACCACCAACCCATCAATAGGGGGGAAGAAACGCGGTGCATTATGGGGAAACAGCTTTCCCTTTCTGTGCCTTCAACGGCGGCAACAACTTTTCCCTCTCTTCCTATCGATTTTGACCGTGGCCACAAAGGCGTGGACGAGGGTGTTAATTGCCTGCAATGGATCCAAAACGTACTCCTTACTACTCGAACGAGGAGGAGAAGCTAAGTCACAGCTCCAATTTATAAAACATGGATGGACGTTATCATGCGCCAAACGAGAAAACAACAAGTTTTTTATTCTTCTTTCGCACGATAAACGGTGTTAAGTAATGCGTAGTAAAACGTAACCAACAAATTTACGCTTGCTACTCTCAAAACGCTAAAATTAACGCTAATAAATACTGTACTATACGGTAGCAAATAACCTCGATTAACGCTAGTTAATTATAAGCGATTCGTTTATCTGCGACAAGTAGTTCTTCCAGATTCTCGTTATAAGAGGGAAAATTTCGCTATAATGCGATTTTGTGCGGTCGTGCACGGTGAATGAACGCTGAACATTGCTAATGTTTACATCATGAGAATATGAACATTAACAATTTTCAAATTCGGCGAGGTTTGAGCAAAACTTGAAGCCTATTTTACACGTCAAGCTTTTTCAATCAAATTTCATCAACTGTTTTTCTGACGTCATACACACGTTTGGGCGCGTTTCCGTGCTTTTGTTGTTTCGTTGTTTCACCGAAAGCACGAAAACACGCCCGGGCGTGTGTATGACGTCTGAAAAACAGCTAGAACGTTAAAATTTGATTGAAAAAGATTGATGTGTAAAACATCACTCGCGTAAATTGAAAACCTCCTGTGTACTGAAATAAAATTTTAGTAATAATTGGCGAATCCTTCCAAAATCTATATATTTCACATCTATATCTGTATTTCACAGAGATTTAAGCTACTTCGATGTGTTTCACTATTAAAACCCACTAAACAGGGTTCAACAAAAACAATGAAAAAAATACTTAGCCTAAGCCCTGGTTAGCTATCTCTTCCATCGACGTATAGATTTCCTTCCTGGAATAACCTTTTCTGTGGTTACTAAATCCTTCGAGCGACCATCTTATCCGCCATCGTGACCTTTCTATTGGCTCCCAGTGGGCCCATTGGTGGCTTTAATGTCGAACGATAAAGGAGGGAAAAGTCTTCGCCTCGATTGAAATTGGTGGAACTGGCGATAAGCTCCCCAAAGACGAAGAAGACGACGACGAAGAAAAAGGGAGGAGGCAAAGTCCCGACCCCTTTTGTCTCCTTTGTCGTTTATTAAGACCCCCGAACCCAAGTTGAGTTGGTAAAGGAAAATGCAAGCTACTGTTGGATCCTTGCCCGGGTTTGGAAGCGCCGTTTCGCGAGGATGCCATTGATGCCAAGAGTGAGAATTGGATTGCAGTTGGCATTTTGACGCCGGACAGACAGACACCCACCGACCGATTGAGCTGGCGAGGCTCAATTAGAAATGCTATTGGCGTCCTACTAGTAGCAGCAGCAGCATCGCCAAACCCGACAGTCGGATGGATGAGAACGAAGCGAGCAGATAAACAGTTCGCTTTACTCGTCCAAATTCGCCAGCCCTCGCGGAGTGTCACGAGGTCTTAGTGGACGATGACGGAATTAGGACTTGACAGGTTGCCTCACAAACACCAAACGCTGCTGAAGGCAACGGCGTCCTTCTTGGCAATGCCATTTAATGGCAACTCGATGAAGTTGGCCACGTTGCCAGTTGAGTTGTGGTAGAAACGAGTCACTAACAATTATTAAAACTGCGCTACCCGACACTGCTTGCTGAATCGAGGGTTCGCCAGCAGAATTTCATTATCTACCATCCATCATCTTACATTTCCAAGATGACGGCTTCATTCCGTTGAGTAGAACACGACAATAGTTTCGTTTTTTCTGAGCTATTCTTTAGTTTCTTCACTTATAGAGATTGAATAATACACACAAAGAAACAAGTAAAACACAAACTGTGACATAACCGCAATATACAAGAGAGCTCTCTTAAAACTTTTCAAGTTTTTAGAATCTTGGCAAGTCTTAGGGTGTCTGAAAAATCAACATCGGTTTCCAAGCGGCAGCTAAAAAGCTTCCGTCTGTCAAAACCTCTAAGTCTGTCATTCATCTCTAATCTTTAACATCAACACAGTTCATCTTGAAAAGTCCTAGCAGATCGATACTTCCATCTGTAACCCACACAAGCAGCC
The DNA here is from genome assembly GCA_034695005.1 of Cryptops parisi. Classification (NCBI taxonomy): domain Eukaryota; kingdom Metazoa; phylum Arthropoda; class Chilopoda; order Scolopendromorpha; family Cryptopidae; genus Cryptops; species Cryptops parisi. The sequence goes on along the minus strand of JAQIWH010000378.1, from coordinate 5,017 downwards.
TTTATGCACCTGGCGCTGTTGCCAAGGGTACATCTTTTGGATTTCCCTCAACAACACCAAACTGGCAATGGAACTGAGAGTGAAATTGTTTTCGGTAAGAAAAAAAAATGACAATTTTCATCACCCCTTGTACAGGACGAATTGCGAAGGAGTCACCTGGGCAATTGACGAGGGACCGCGGTCACCTCGGTCGACGAAGCACCGAGCTTAGCGATTGGTTCCTGGGGAACGGTGCTGTTGTCAGTGAGCAATTGCCCTCTTTTCATTGGCTGTTATTAAGTCATTAACGTCACGCCGACACGCCATCTGGTGCCCAACGTTTGAATTATGCTATCCTCGAATGCAAAGCGTTTCGTCACCAACAACCATTTCCCCGATGCATGTGTCCCCCCACCCCCCCCCATCCTTTCTACCTGATTCCACAGAGCGGCGCATTACTACTCTCGGACGAACGCATCTCAACTTGACCAAACACCCCAGTCGCATCTCTGGACAATGCGCATTAAAACGGGGATTTGTCTATGATTCATTTTCGTTCTCACCCCTACCCTTCCAAACACAAGAGTCTAGGCACTTAAAAGGAAGTTAAACAAACGCATAAAGTAGACCCGGTATAAGGTAGACGGATGCGCTTTGGTGGTCGTTTCTCATAAAGTGTTGTGTCGTAGCTAATCGTAAAATGCAGTTGCCCTATTAAAAGTTGAAACCGATCCTCTTAAATAACGATAAATGAGCGTTATGTGCAGCGAGCGTTCGAATTTTAACTGCACTCATTTATACTTAGGAACCAATTTGGAAAACGAATTTTACAACTGGTACCATTTCAAGAGTATAACCAGCGCACACACATTCCTATTTCCTACTCAAAAGAGCAACAACTAGTATCAATTTTTCTCCCTACAGTCGATCAAAGTTTTATGAATCACACGTACTCCCATACCGGGAGTACACGAATAATTCCAAAACAAGCAACATAAAATTTTTTGTTTTTACAAAAATTCAGTGCAATTAACTAATGGATCAGAGATTGTGCCTAAAAGACGAAGTTTTCATTATTGTTAAAAAAAAAAATTATGCTATCTAAAAATTAGATGTCATAGAAAATGATATCATTTAGTCAGCTCGCTTATTTGTGATGAAATAATTGTACTCTGGACCCATGTCAATTTAGGTTACCAAGTTCCATGAAAATCAATTTATTCGTTTGTTACAATTCTCATTTAGTACTTTTAAATCTAATATTTTTTTGTGCCAGTTACGTGAAACTTTATGTCAGTCAAATTCATAATTTTGTTTTATCTCAAATGTGTATTTAAGAACACTTCACTACACTTGAACAAACTTGAAATAAAAAAACTTCCAGAATAAGAAAAATAAATTAACTTTTTTAAAGTGAAAAATCCAAACTAAAAGATTGGTTCAACAACTTTCGAACAGTTCGAACCAATTAACGCCTTCGAAATTGGTAACTTAAAAGAATCGGAAACACTGTTATTAAAGAATTAAGCACCCTATAAAAAAAGAGTTAAAACCAAAAACTATGAAATATATCTCTGAAAAAAAATGTTACGTATAAAAAAAAACCTCCGAGTAAAAAAAAAACCAGAAAAGTCATCCACAGTTGACATGTCCTGAAGAAGAGAGTCAAAGTCTGGTGAGTAGAAAAGGGCGAAAATGCAGAAAAGCGGAAAACCGGAGGGAGCCAACTTTATTAGCGAATGCAGCCAAGCGAACCAATGTAAGGAGAAAGGTTTCATTAAAACGAGATTAATTTTTAACATATAATCTTGATGCCAAGACTTTCACGATTCTGTTTGAGGAACTCATTAAACTTTCAAACGCTTCCAATGGAAACAAATTGAGAAAAAAATAGTCTAACAAAAGAATAAAAAATTTAAAAGAATCCTTAACCAACACCCATAAGTTAAGTGAGCATTTAGATAAGAAAAAAATGTTCTTTTATACAACTAACAACAGTACTGAAAGCTTTTTCACAAAATATAACTTTGGAAATAATTATTAAAAAGTCCATACCTAGCATTCAACTAAATAAGCCTCTCACTTGTGAAACGAGTTAATTAGTAAACTATTCTCTCATAATAAAAGACTAGAGCACTTCTCCTCACCAGCGCCACCGTGTGTGAAAATGCCGAAATCGATACTCTAACGAATACTGCGAAGCAACATAAGTTAAAATTATAAAAAACTGTAGCAAATGTTGCGAACCAACATGAGCTGAAAGAATGAATTGCATAACAAAAACAAAAAACAAACTTTTGACGGGCTATTTACTAATCTTAGTTATAAACTACCCAATATATTGATTGCGTTGGAAAATTATCTAGTATAATAATTCGCTAATGTAAGTATCTACCTATAGCTCATTGGATTAACACTATCCAATGGCATTCAACCGCGAAATTTCAAAGTTAACATTCTCTCATTGGATCCAGATAAAAAATTTAAATAATCCCAAAACCCATCATTGATAACGGGCTTTTAGCTACTTGAGTGTATAAAAACACACAAAAATATGTATAAACTATGTTTTAATGTTTTGGTAGTATCTATCTACAAAACATTCTATGTGTATACAGTATGTCCGTACACACCTAAACTGGACGCTATAATGACACGAAATAACTACACATTTCAGTATACATTTTTAAGTCGACGCAACTATTTTCAACTGTCTACGTCGTGTCAATTCCAAGGTATGGAGATTTGAAGTTCAACGTTTTATCATTGAACTTCAGTTGAGTAGTTATGTGACTCATTATTACATGAAGACATCATAGTAGCCACTTAACAAGAAACAAGATCGAACCACGATGTTTTGAATGGACACCTTGCAAAAAAATCCTAATATTGTTTCAACAATATTCTCTTTCCATGGTTTCAAAACAAACAAAAAACACAGACAAAGCACGAGCTTTATGACTTTGCATAATTCTCACAAATGTAAACAAATTTGAATTTTGTCGTATTAAATAAATGACATTCAAAACAAACAAATTCTTCAAATATGCTTAAATGATTGAAATCATGGATTAGTCATTGACGTAATTTTGACGCCAATCGTATCGCTTCCTTTGAAGTGAATCTTGACGTCATGCTGATGACATGGACTGGGTAGAAACATTCAAAATTTCAAAACTGTTATCCCGGAAAATTTAAATTTTCAACTTTATTGTATTTCTTTTATTTCATGTCACGCGTATTTTTCTTAAAAATCAATTAACGTTAATCCACCTTAATAATTTGTACAGTATATTTTAACGCGCAAAGACGGATTCGCAAAGATGGGTTCACGGATTTTGTGAGATCTTTTATATCCCACCTAAAAAGCTTACTGTATTTTTTGCATCATTACATCGATACATTGTAACTAGCTTTGATGTCTTTTATAACAATTTAAAAGCGATAAAAGTAAACCTTACTGAAAATAATTTGAACAAAGATAATTTATATTTTACTGTATACAGTATTTCACAAGCGTAGTTTCTATGGGTTATTCGTACTTGCATATAATAATAACAATTTTCAAATTCACTTGATTATATCAAACATCACTAACAATCGAAATAGAATCGTTAAGATCGCTTGGAATCCGTAGTTTTTGTTGTAGCAATTCGAGCATCTTGTGGACAACTGTAATGTCAGCTTTTTGTCAACCAGTTTTCATTGGTTGGTCAAGAAGCTGACTGACGTCAATGTTGTCCACCAATTGCTCGAATTGACACATCAAAAATTGCGAGTCTCAAGAGGCTGTTAGAATAGCTCAAGCTAATACTTTATTAGCGACATCGAAGTGATGGAAATTTCACACGACGAAACATAATACAATGCCACAAAACCAGAACAAATGAACAACAATACAAATAAAGGAAATTAAATCAAACGCTCAAACACGAGGGTAAACAACAAGCAACCGACAAACATGTCAAAACTAGAGAATGAGTTCCCGTCGAACGGGATTTTGCACGAGTGAAAATCAAACATCAACTTGATTAGTTCTTTGCCTACTGTGTACACGCTAGGGATTTTCGACCAAACTTGTCGTTTTTTGTCGCGGCCAAGTTAAATCGCATTTAATTGCGACGTTGATTTCCTTACTGGGATGAAGAATAACGCGTGTGTACTGTCGCTCTCTCTCTCTCTCTCTCTCGCTGTTCTTTTAATGCGATGACACCAACACAATTTACCACTCGAGCTGTCTTATTATTCTTTCACAAACGTGTCGACACGTCGTCTTTCGGAAACCTACCGTGAAAAATTTTCCCTCGATTTCTCCTCAGAGAAATAAAAGGAAAGAGAACACATAAAAAAAATAAAAAGACGACAAAAAACACTCTACGAAGGGAACAAATTTACCACCAAAACTCGTCACCAACTTAATTTCAGTGTTTTCTTCGAACGTGACAGTCGTTGCATCTCGAAATTAACCCGGAGAAAAACAAAAACGTACGTACTTTCAATTATAAATATTTCGCTAAGGACATACACACTGTTAACAATATTTTTTATAAATTAGTATTTTTTATGATACGCTTTATATTTATTTTATTTATTGTTTAAATTACACATCCCATTGGGATAAAATCCCAAACTTTCAGCTCATCCCGATATTAGCTTTACTTGTGAGTGAGTTTGTGAGTGAGCTGGGAATTGAACGCATACTGCTATCTACATACGTTTATGATAATACTAGCTTTTAGCCCGTCAAACTGACGGGATATTTTTATTATTTTTCATTTCAAAAATTCGATAACACGTGTTGGTAATATGCACGCTGGTTGCAGCTAAAACACACTACTGAAAGCCACTACTAAAATTACTAAAGCACTACTAAAACACACTATAAAAGCCAAAAAATAACAATAGCACGAAGAAAACTAACAAAATATCCTTACGATGGTGAATCAAAAAATACCGAATCTTAAAACATACCTTCATTTTCAAAAAATGAAGGTATTCAAAAAATACCTTTATTTCCAAACGCGTCTCTGCTCTAACG
>JAQIWH010000377.1:0-53226 GCA_034695005.1 Cryptops parisi | reverse complement strand
GAGTGTTTTTGTAATTGTAATGATAATAAAGTTGTAAATTGGTTGTCTTTTGTTGAATTTTTTGTTTTTTGCACTAAAAAAATAGTGCATATTTTCATGTTTTTAGTGCATATTTTGAAGGTTTTAAGTGCATATTTGCATACATATTTTACATGTTTTTAGTGCATATAAATCCGAGGTCTAGTGATCACCTAGCTCGCCCCTTGACTGCCTCAAGCTGTCTGTGCCAGCTTATGTGAAATGGAGTTATAATACAAGATGTAAATTGAGATTACTGTATATGTAAATTTGAATAACGTAGAGAGTATACTGAAGATGCATATATTTACTCAATATTTTATACTCAGTCGTCAATGCTGTTGGAAGTATGGATAGAAAAATGATCACTAAAAATTTCATGTTGATTTTCATTTGCATAAGCCAAGAACTGCAATACTTCGTGATGGTGTTTCTAATCGTGTTTCCTTAGTGTAAAATAAATCGTACTCGTACGGTTTTTATATACTGTACATTCGCGAAGTAGGTGATTAGCTCGATGAGCTGGCCATTCCAAAGTTTGTAATTTTTGAACGTGACGAAGTCTCGTTAACGTTGGATGAGCTAGTTTAAAAGCGATTAGTATTCGAACGTTGGTAATATGTTTGTAATTAGTAACATGTGGAATTTTCAGGTGTTTTTATTTTCTCATTCTTACATAACTTGATGTGTATTACTATTTTATATATTATTAATTTCATTTTTTATAAAAAAAAAAAGAAGATGGAATTATTGGTGTGATCGACGAAAGTAACTTCTACATTTTTTACTGTTGGAAACTGAGAAAAATTAAGATTATTCATTTCTTTTTCATCACTTTAGGAGAAAAAGAAACATGACTGATTACAGGGACAAAAAATAAAGTAGAATTCTATTCGGAATATATAAATGAATCACACAATTTAATGTTATCCGATGTTGAGTTACTTACCTCTTGCATTATGAATCACAGTATATTTTTTTTTCAATTTTATAAATGTTATTATAGTGATTGATAAGGTGTTATATTATAAACAATACACCAAAAGAGGTAAAAGCTTTTTTCATGCATATGTTTGAATATCTTAAACTTATCCAGGTAAAAACTTTGGATAAGTTTAAGACCGTGGTTCGGACCGTAACCTCCATGTCTTCGAAAGATACGAGAAATAAGAACACATATTTTTACTAGTCGTTTAATGGACATTAAAGGAATTACAGTAGAGTCTCTCCATCCGACGTATATCGGACCAGCGGGTGTCAGATTACTGCAGATTGTTGTTGGATTACCAGATTTTTGGGAACAAATCAACTCTGTTTATTAATAAATACACCAACTTAGCAAAACTAACCGCGCAATACCGGGGTACTGTGGAAAGTACCAAAACAAGAAATAAACAGCAATTAGTTATTAAGTCCATCTTCAATATTACTGCATAGCAGCATATGAAATTCGTCAATTTTTTTCGTGTGCATCATCATGCAGCACGAAACGTTTCACGAATGCATTAATATCTCAATATTTATAATACATAAACCGGAGGTTTAAGTATTATGAATATCAATATTAAAACTTTGTTTTCATAAATAATACAATTTTAAGTTGCGAAGTAATTTGAAGGACCCATGTAATTTTTAAAACGGGTTTTCTATTTTGATGTTTAAACTTTATTCAGTGTTTTTTCAAAACAAATGCGCACAATATATCAAGTTTCATTATGTTACCTATTACAGCAACATTTAAACTTGTTGACACTTGCGTACAGTGGTGACAGGCTTTTGGTTTCCAGGTTTGTCCCAAATGTTGACATTGCACGTCTCGTTCTGTTAGTGTCAAAATAAATAATACATTATATCTTTTCGACATAACCATTAGCGAGAACATGTAAAAATAGAATCACTATACGTATATCGAAGTACAGATGTTTTCATCACGCTTAACACTAATACTATACTGTATAATTTTAGTGCATTATAATCATGACAAATGCCAGTAAACATTTTATATTATCATATAGGTCTAGTCTACTGTATACTCTTACCGGAATATTGCCAATGTCTACATTTTCATTAGCACATTCACTGCTTGTTGATTTGACGGGTTGGACTTCAATCATAAATTCATAGCTCAAGCCAGCGACTACCTGAATTAGTTGTTGTTTATCAACACTAATAGGCCTACAGTATTGTATATCGTACCAGTATATGAAAACTGAACTGGTTAATAATGTAAACATTGTTAGGTCTCACTTGTTTGGTTCCTGATTTCACTTTACCAATCAATTCCACACAACTTGGAAGACTATTGGCTTCTTGTTTCTTTCTCTGAATTTCTGTAACTCCCTTCTGTACTAGTTGTTGGATATGAGGAGTCTTCAGTTCAGCTTCAGTGAGTTCAGTTTTTCCACCAGCTCTAGTTGCCGATACTACTACGAAAAACGCAGTCAAAATCGCCGTTGACAATAGCACGTTGAACATGTTGAAGTGTAGCGTACTGTACGAATTATCGAATAGAGAGAAATGTTTTGTGCAAATGGTTATATATATATACGGTATACTCCTTCATCCGATGTGGTAGTCATCAGTTTCAATTCACTTCCCGGTTTAAGAAAGACCGTGACACAGCTGTTCAGAACTAAATTCAATAGCAAATATTTTTGTTTTATTTTCCTGTAAAAGTTATATGCTTTTTTGGTTTATTAATAGTTTTTGTGTTCATCGAAGTAAGGAAATGACTATTCAGAAATATGACAGGCATTTTCATCAATAGGTTTAGTGCATTCTTATTTAAAAAATGAATACTACGACTGAAAAAAAAACATTTATTTGAATGAAAAAAGAAAATAAGTTTACGAGTTTGCAAATAATACAACCAGTTAATACTACTGTAGCTCATCTTCATGCATTATTTTATTATTTCTCATTATTGACTTAAGGCCTCAGCCACGCCTGCAAATTATATAACGAATAATAAAAAGAGTTATATAAAGACTTTCACGTTACAGGCTGTGTAAAAGGGTGTTGCGGTAAACTTCCAGAATGATCATTGATCAGCATTGACCTAGAAACGTTCTACTTCCAGTGCTGATTGTAGATGCCCGATTGGCAAATATCATTCCTGGCACCACAATATTTGTTTATTTTTATTTATTTATTTTATTTTATACGACCAAAAGGACAAAACACAAATCAAACACTCAATAATAGACAACAAAACTAAACACAAGTATACAATAAATCTCTAAACATATCGAATATGGTTATATAAAATACGGTCAAAACTCTTATAGTCAATTTCATCGGAAGACGGTGGATAGGCAAGTCGTCTTATACGCAGAGAAAGGTCGTTCCTAGTTTTATAGGTGTTGTACGAAAATCTTTGTAGTTGTGCGTTAGGCAGTACGTTAGTTAAATGAAACTTGAATTTTGTTTCGCTACGTTCGCTGTTAGACTTATTAAATTGGTCAAGGTGCTGAAAATAAGGGTGCGAGGGCTTATTTAAGAATCGAGGTACCTCTTTTAATCTGTGGTACATAATCAATTTTCTTAAAGGGAGGATGTTCAAAACTCTACATTCGGAAGAAATTGACGTGAAGCGGGAAAGGGAAAATAAGGTTCGTATGATATCGTTATATGCGACGGCCAAGCGATGGATTTTAAAGTTAAGGGCATCAGCCCAAAATATGTATCCCATAAGAAACAATCGGAATAATTTTTCCCTTAAAAAAAGAAAACTTTTTCCTTCGTAGTCAAGAGTGTTTTAAGTTTCTTGACCAAAAAAGGTTTTCTTACGAACTTTTTTATGTAGGTCTTCTATAAATGGACCAAAACTCAAATGAGAATCCAAGATTACACCAAGGATCTTAATTTGGTCTTGTTGTCGAGATTTATAGTCAATATTAATAATTTTTGTTTTAATTGGGTTCATCTTCATGTCATTCTTCCTGAGCCATGTTGTGATTATATCCAAATCTTGGTCAGACATGTAATTTGCTACCTGAGGTTCTTACTTGGGATAAACATAGACCATGTAGTTGTCGTCGTCATATGTCAAAAGAAAAGCATGCAGAGGTAGATCAAACAGGGAATTTGCGAGAAAACCGACTAGGGTTGCGGACAAATAGATAGGTACCCTGACAAATAGGTTTACTGCGGTTGTTAGGGCAAGCGAGGCTTCAACATCAGTCTAGAGTCTAGACGTTTATAGAGTAAAGAGGAAGGAGGATTTAAAGAACCTATATGTACTGTAGGCTATGTTTAAGTTTATGTCTAAGTTTATGTCTTAGTTTAATAAGCTGTTGTTAATTGCTATGCTGGTGATTAAGATATGCTGTTGATTAATTTCGGAATTTTTTTTAATTTGGGTGTGATTGAAAATAAACGTATCAATTAAAAAATGAAAACAAAATGATTTTCCTGTGTTCCAATCTTGATTTATGTGTAAGTGCCGAAACTTGGCATACATTTATCTACAGTACAATTGCTTGTGTCGACATTCTTATGAAATGAAAAATCACTACGAACAATAAATTCTAGCGTGAGGACTAGCACTTGCGCCACAAATGACATACATCTACATTATGAAATTAAATTTTCTATACAGATACCATGACACCATTTGATACACAATAGTATATGAAGTATACGATATCATATCCTACTAATAAACGAGCACGTTCTTCCTCCTCCTCCTTCTCCTCTTATTACTATTACTATTACTACTACTCCTCACCAGGTATAGCCATTGGACAAGAAACATCACGTGGTTCTTTCTTTCTGCACCTGAGCATAAAAAAAGAATTTCAGAAACTTCTAGAACTTTTAAGAATCTACTAGAAACTTCTACTGTGTGGCAGTGTCACTGTGTTTTTACTAGCGCCACCTACCATATGTGAAAATGCCAAAACTCATACCGAAATTAATACTCTAGGGAGTCTAGTCTAATGTAACGAATATTGCGTTAAATGAATTGCGTTAAATGAACTTTCCCGTCATTTCTGACGGAGTATTCACTAGTAGTACACCATAAAGTAAGATTTCAGACCGAAATCTAATGATTGAAACGTCAAACAAGTACATTAAAATGCATTTTAAGCATACTCTTTTTATACTGCCATATATGAATATTATATTATAGGCTATGACTACATACCCGGTACATAATGCAAAAACAAATATTTTTTATTTCTGTATGTTTCGATTTATGCGAATTAACATTTATGCAATCTTTTAGTAATTCGATTTTCAATTTATGCGTCTTTTGAATACAGAAATTCTATTTTTGATTTCTTCACGTTTCGATTTATGCGAATTTAAATTGATGTGATCGGTGAATAATTCGATATTTGATTTATGTGAGTTTTGAGTAATTTTATTTTTTATTTCAGTAATTCTCGATTTATTTATTTATTCATATGTGCGATTTTTTCTTTACATTCATTATCTTGTTTTAGATATATGCGACGGACTTATGCAGTTCTTGGTTTATGCTCTTTTTTGGTATATTGGAATTAGACTATACAGTATATTGTCATATCATAAAGTACTGTAAATGACAGTATACGTTTAATTCTCAGCTTATTCACTCACAAACTCACAAGTGCGGCTAATAGTGAAAAATATAAAAAGTACATTAATCATTTCACTAAACTCTTTATTTTATTTTATTATAAATTTTTTTTTTTATCATTTAAGTAGTATTCCGGTGTGAAAAAGATCAAATATTTAACTCGTAGTTTCGCAGTCTCCCACAGTGTATTCCGTTTCAGCGTTGGCACCTGGTTTTACCCAAACACTGACTTCACATACTTCAGTCTGAAATTAATTTAAAACAAATACTTAATACACTACTATAATATCTTAATAAAAATAGTTTAAATATGTTCAGTAATATAAATACCGGAACGTTAGCCAAGTTGACATTCTCGTTAGCGCAGTTTGCAGCTGAACTTTTCTTCGGTGTGATTTGAAATTTCAAGTCGTATTTCAGTCCTGCCACTACCTAAAATAGTTCATAACATAACGTTAATGTTTCAAAAAATAATAAACATATAATGTATGGTTTTATGTGACAAGATGATATGGGTTATATTTAGTGATTCGAAACGACATCAATCCATTTACTTTGAACTAGACTGTTTACTCTACTATGTATACATTTAGTGTGAGTGCCTACAAAAACTTAACGTATTAAATAAATGAGTGCAATCTCTAATGTCCAGCACCACTACATTTAACTTATGCGAGGGTTACGTTGGTGTAAATCTCGTATATAAGGAACCATAGCTTATTAACAACCATGTTATCAAAATTTTTATGAAGTGACAAAACTTTACCGTCTAGTTACTTAATGCATCACTATACTAAATCGTAGTAAAGCGAAAACATCTCGCATATAAAAAGCATCTGAAAAGATAGCTCTCGCTGCACATTAGCAAACTGCATATAATGAATTCAAAATGTTTTCTCGTATTGTGTTTATTAAATTATATATTGTAACAATGTATACTTGTTACTTGTTTATATATGACTTACATACTTGTATGTACAAGGTGTCCAAAAAGTATATACATAGGGAAATTCGTCACTTTTTGGAAAATACAATTATTTATCACTTACAAAAAAAAACGTATATAAAGAGATGACTAGAAAAATTATTATCTAGGCTACGTACATATGAATCATAAACTTTAACTTCTTCACTCTCAAATACATACATAATGAAGATAAACTAAGGTAAAAAAAACAAACAAACAAACCAAACTTGCACCACCCAGTCAGTTACTTGGGGTAAGTTTGGTTTTTTTTCTTACCTTAGTTTATCTTCATTATACATACGAATACTTTTGAGACACACTGTATACAGGTTGTTTCTAAAAGATCTGTTCAAATTTTAACTACAGCTGCTACACATCACATCAAATCAAAGCAAAAAGTCCATATAAACATGAGTCCGGAAAACGATCTTACCCACCCACACCCCAGACTTCCGAACGTATAGCCAAAAAAATGACTTCAATTTGTGTTATCTTCGAAAAGAAACTATTTCTAGACCTACGTTTATATGGCGTTTTTGCATTGTTTCAATACATAACATTTGTAGTTAAAATTTTATCAAACCTTTTAGGAACACCCTGTATATACAGGTGACAGGTTGTGACCGCGTATAACATGTCGAAACTCTTCGATTAAAGAAAATTGAACTACGACACACTGAGATTTTTGATATCTGGTGTTTTGAAGATACTGGATAATTTAAAATTCTATTTTATTCTAGAACTTTTTAATAATTATAATCTCGAATCCAGTGATGTAGTTAAATTTATACTGAAAGAAGCACAGTAAAACAGAAAATAAGATTAAAATTGTAGGAAATAAAGTCAAAGGAACAAAAGTAAGTCTTGTCTAATCAAGATTAGACAAGAAAGTTTTACTTTCCCTTATTTTTCTTGTTTTTTTGAGTTTTGTTTCTTTGACTTTATTTCCTACAAATCATAGATACCACAGCTTTTACTTTCACTGTCGTGAGCTTTATCTTACTTGTCTCGTTCCTTCGGTGATATCAGCCTCATAGTCCACGCAGTTGACCAGACTATTGGAAGCTGATTTCTTCTGTTTGATCTTGTCCACCGAAGGTTGTTTGTGTTGTTGAACGGCTGGATTCTGAAGTTCAGTCGTGTTCAAGTTTGTCTTTCCGCCAAGTTGTGCCCATCCAGTGACTGCCAAAACAGCAAAAATGCTTAAGACGAACCAAAGATTTTGCATGATTGTGCTGGTGATGTCTTTCCAATCTGAAATCAGAAATGAATCTGTGACATGAGTAGTTCCCTTTTATAAGGCACCGAGAAAGTATTGCGCAAGACGTCTGGGTTGGACGAAAAAAAAAAGCTTTTAGTGTCGGAAAAATACAAAGATGAAAAAAATAAAAATTAGTACATTCGAGGAAATGAGTAATCATCCGTACACAACGATTTCCATCAAGCTTCAACTTTCACAAGTGTTTACCAACCTTGAACGGTAATGGCTTTTAGCAGAACGAGTTTACCTATATTCTGGCGATGACATACAACGTGTATAGTTATTCAAGGTTAATTGCAGTACAAAGGATAAAATCACTTAAAAACCAAATAAGATTAGGCTGTGTTATTTCTTGTAAAATGTTAAAAGTTCAACACTCGAGATTTTTGAAGACTTTTGTACTGATTTTTGTATTAAAATTTATGATGTATTTTGAAAGTTCTTAAAGGTTTAGGTGAAAGTTTATGTAATATGTACAAAAGTCATACGTTAACATCACATTATACATGATGTTATTTATGTTCTATTTAACGTAATAACACTGTATCTATTTTTTGTTTTGTATAAAACAAGCAGTGATGGGCACCAACTAGTTTAAAAGTAATTCAACTACAGTTACCATTAAATAAGTAGTAGTTAAAGTAATTATAACAACTAGTGAACTACAATTTTGTAAAAATAATTACTGTTCAATTACTTTTCTGACTACTTTACAATTACTTTTCTAACTACTTTACAGTAATTGAGTAATTGAATACTTTTCTCAACTACTTCTCCACTGTGACAACTGGCTAGTATAAAAAGTTAACATTATTTTTATATGTTTTAATAGTTATTTTATTATTTGTTTTAACTTTGGCGGAGTAGCTTTACATAGCATGGAGGTATGCACGCAAAAAATAACTATCTTTTCAAATAATTTGTCTTGAAATTTTGCATCTTGTTTGGTCTTAAGTATTTGACCTGCTATACTGAAAAAAACAATGAACAACTTACAGTACGTTAAAAATAATTTTTAAGGATGCGCTATATAGTTTCGCGTTATGCTAATTTAGATTTATGCGATTTTTGAGTAATGTGATATTCGATTTATGCGAGTTTTGAGTCATTTTATTTTCGATTTAATTATCCGATTTTATTTTTTTTACATTGGACTTATTCAGTTTTTGATTTATGCGGTTCTCACTTTATGCGATTTTTGGACCATTGGACACTACAGTATATAGCTATATACTATCATAAACGTCTGTAAATAGCAGTATACGTTCAATTTCCAGCTCACTCACAAGTGAAGCTAATATAAAGCGTAGGCCTATAATAATAATAAGGTTTATTGTTGACAGGCTTCTTACTATTTATCTATTAGTAGACTTGTTTTATCATCTATTTCGCATCACTAGATTCATACTCATATTCATACTAGATAAAATTTTGAGCGGATATAGCGCAATATTTACACTACTTTGCACGGATGCACTACAATTTAACATTATACAAATATTGTACAGGATTCTACGTTATATCCTTTCAAAGGGGAAGGAAATTAGAGTATATCTACATAAAAAAGTATATTCTCAATATTATTTTTTTTAATATATTGATATGGTTTGTGTTTTCAGCAGTTACGTAATACATTAAAATAATACATGTTTCAGTTAGTTTCGTATAAACTTGTATGGAAATTTTTTTTTACGTTAAAGCAACGTTACGTTAACAACTTGAATATACTGCAAGTAAAGAATTCAAGAAAACATTGATAATATTAATTCCAATGATATATTTTTTTCAAAGTTAAAAAACAAAAAAATTTTAAATAAAGAAATGTTTTTTTTTACTATAAATTTCTGTTTAAAATGTATGGTTGAGAAATCTTTGTCGCTAAAAATTTAATGGACTTTAAAGTTCACAATGAATTTTTTTTTTAGTTAGTAAAATAAACTTCTGAGAATTAATATTTCTAATTGTATAAATAAAACTGCAATTGAATATTTTGGTTATAAAAACTTTATTGTGTTTTTTTTTTTACAGTTTTGAATAGATATAACATTCAGGATTTAAAATTTAAAAATTTGTTTTATTCTATCATAAAGAAGGGGAAATGTTTATTTTAGAAAACAAACTGTAGTTTTATCATTATTTGTATGCATTGTTTCTTAACTTTGACACATTGCTACGACTACTTTTTTAACACAGTGTACAATTTATATATTTGTTTATAAGTTCTTTGAATTTTTGTTATCCGAGTGTAAATTAAATAGAGTAGGCAAAAATATGTAAAACGAGACGACTAATTAAATATTCTTCGGAAAAATAACTGTTTTGTGTTAACTATCGGTATAAAAATTATTCTAATCATACTATACAAATTTCTAATATTAATTATTATACTATAACTAGAAGTATACCCGTGCCAAGCACGGAAGGGTATTATTCAGACTCAATTTTTTTTTCACTTTGTTATTAGTTACTTTCACTTTCATTTTCAACTATCCAGTAACACCAACTGGAACAAAACGGGGTTTTATTGACACAGACATACACACACTCACGCACACATACATACACACACACACACACACACACACACTCACACATACACACACATATATACACACGCATACACATACACACATATACACACACATAGACGTGGCTTATTCATATCAAGATAATTATTCTAATTATTCTGTAAATAATAAAAATGTATTTATTTATTTACTGATTTTTTTTTCATAGTACAGCGGTTAACCCGTGCTGTAGCTCGGGAAGAGTAATAATTTTAGATTTTTACAGCCCACCAACCCACTCCATCTATTGGCAGAACAACCTACTAATTAGTCTGTATAGTTTGGAATGGTTTGGATATATAATTTTTGTAATATTTTCATTAAATTTTAAGGCTTTTTGAAAGTTAAAACACTTTATTTTGTAGTGTTATATTATATAAAACTTTGCGATATTTGTCACTATTTATTTCAAGCACACTATCGATATTATCATTTAGGATCGTCACAAAATAATCGATATGTTTTTGTTCGATTTTTATTCTGTTCAAAATGGACGCCGAAGCCACACGTACCACTGTAGCAGCAATGTTAAAAGGCATTGATAGGTGATATAGTCAGCTTTATTTCAGTGTATTAATTAATATTATAACATAAACGATATTTTAGATATTAGTTAATAAACAATATTTTGTATATTAACTATTCGCGACGAGTTAAAACGCAATGAAAGTACCGATCTGTTCAATATGGCGTGCAGCGTGCCCTCCAAAGAATAGTTCCTTTCTTCAATAACTTGATAATACAGTACTGTATTTAGAATCGATGGTTCAATTAAACATGTAAAACCCATCTTCAACATTATACTCTTGTTCTTAAACTCAGTTACTGTGCATTAAATTCTATATCCTCTGCCCAGTCAAAGTCACTATAACTTTGTAGGACATGACATCTTAAAAGTGAGATCATTAAGTACTCATCACAAATTTAGATATTGTTCTTTTTATTCGTAATGCACGTACACGAAACATGTTATTGTAATGCTTGCATAAACCTATGTCAAGGTTTTAACATTTATGAATTTGA
The DNA here is from genome assembly GCA_034695005.1 of Cryptops parisi. Classification (NCBI taxonomy): domain Eukaryota; kingdom Metazoa; phylum Arthropoda; class Chilopoda; order Scolopendromorpha; family Cryptopidae; genus Cryptops; species Cryptops parisi. Next base: position 41,824 of record JAQIWH010000377.1, on the reverse strand, counting down.
TTGTGTTTTTCAGGTACAACCCTGGGAACTTGCCCACGTTGGAGAAATATGTTGATTTTCAAGCTCGTGAAAATAGTTACGACTTGGAAGCTAATCTAGCAATTTTGAAGTTGTACGTGATTCACATCTTTATGCACAGTAGAATTCGCTTACTGTAAACATTAACATTGATAGCAATGACATTAAATGAACCAGCTTATCATGCTTATGGTTCCTGTACTTCCATAAGCCTAGTGAGATGTTCTTTAGAACTGCCGCAAAATGATTTAATTGATTCTTCCTAACCCGCTTTTTAAACCCATAGATACTGGTGCTCTCATACGGGCTCTTTCATTTCCAGGCAGTTGTAAAGAACACCTTTATAGTGAATCTGGGTTAGTTTTTATTACATTTTGGACTGCCTTGATACTTTGGAGAAAATGAAAAGAAACATACGAAAATATAACAATTAAACCTAGTGGAAAAATCATCAGCACAAACACCATGGTTTACTGTAGTTTTAGTGACTAAAGAAAGCAAAAATAAAAATGCTAGATCAATGCTGCGTACATGTTTGGGCAGCATTCTACTAGCAGATCACCCTGAAGCGAATTTTACTGTGTTTGAGTTTGCTTTTGCTGCTGCTTTATATTTTAAAATATTTTTTTTCTCAATTATTTATAGATACCAATTCAACCCATGTTTTTACCAGAGTCCGGTTGTCGTTCAGATCCTTTTGAAAGCACTCACGAATTTGCCTCACACCGACTTTGTATTATGCAAATGTCTTCTTGATCAAGTTCACGTATCCTTTCATTCCAGTATACAATACGTAATGTAAACTAAAACAAGAAAGAATATAAAACAGGATATTTGTATGAATTAAGCCATTTGTTCCAGCGAATGCTTGTAAATTTAAAGTTGCGGTGTTATGTTATGCATTATATACTTTAGTTGTTGGATTCAAATGATGAAAGTTTCATTTATTTTAAGTTTCAATAATAGTTTGTATCATTCTTGACACCTTGAAGTTAGCTGAACTACCCATTCAGAAGATCATGTCCCTTGCTGATCAATTAGAAGTTTGTCAGTTTAAGGATTTCTGGGTAAAGATACTTGTGTAACTTCCTAAAGATTTATTGGATGTTAGATATTAGAGATGATGCTAATCTGCATTTTATTTTCTAGAAAGAAATTCGAGGTTGTTACGAATTGATCAAAGATATCAAAGGATTTGAAGATTCCATTCGTAAATGTACGTATGGCTTCAACATATTAATTTTTTAGTAGATTTTAAAATTATTTTTTTGATTTTTAGGTATTACAGTTGTATTAACTTTTTTTTAATTATTATTTGTAGTTATTTGTCACGTCGTTGGAATCACTTACCAAACTATTCAACGATCAGTTTTGAAAGAACTCTTGGGCGATGTACCAGGTCAGTATCTTGATAAGAATAGGTCACGTCTATGTGTGTGTCAATAACACTTTAGCCCCATTTTGTTCCAGATGAAGTTGGGTGGTTGGTTGGTTGGTGGGAAATAAAAATGAAAGTAAAACAATAAATGGGGTTGAGTCTGAATAGTAACACCCTTTTGTGCTTGACACGGATCTACTTCTAGTTCACAATAGTTCAAGAGGGTTGATTTGTCATATGAAGATTGTTTCACATGAACAGCATTGGAAATTTTAATTTTGATGTTCATTTATTTATTCTTGGTAGATGATCAACTAATATTATGGATGACCAAATATGGTTGGAAGGAATTGCCTGGCACTGGTTTGGTTTCAGTCGCCAACCAAGAAGAGAACATCAAGACGAAAAACATCACAGAAAAAATTGATTTTGAAAGTGAGTTTTCGATTGCATTTTATTTTTAATCAAAATATACTTTAAACAGTTGGTCCATCGTTTATCCAATAGTTAATTTCTGCATCAAAATGCCTTCAAAGTAACCAAAACGCTACAAACAATCGGTTCTCTTGATTGAAGTTTTTGTTTCTCGGCTACTAGTTGATTTTTAATTAGCAGTGCGTTGTCGACAGTAGATTCGAAACTCCCTGAACTGAACTCTTGATTTCAAAAATTCATTCTATGAATGTAGCGATATGCGAGTGAAATGCTTTTACATTACAAGTCGTGCGTTTGAGTAATCGGAAAACGTTTCAGAAAGTTGTTGGAACTTTGCACACTTTTTTGTTGGGGAACACAAATTTACCCAGCGACATGATACAAGCTGTTTTGTGTTGGTTGAAATGCACTGCTATGAGGACGATGTTCTGTAGTTCTTGCAATGCTAACTTAACAAAGCAACTATTTGATTTTGCGTGGAAGACTAAATTTTACCCCTTGCCAACTCCTGCGTATGATAGCTGTCGCATGGTGCAGGTCATTTCCTAAGGAACTCTTAAGCAACAATACTTGATTTTTTCTAGTTTCACAACAAGAGATTTTTTAAAGTCGGAGAATTTTGAATCTCTCTGTAATTGTATAATTGTATCTTTATTTTTTAATTCTCTAAAGTGGAACTTAGTAATTTAATTATGTAATTTTTCTTGCAGGTGTTGCTGGAATAATGGCTGCATGTCGTTGAAATAAAAGGTCGGTTCCAATTTATGGTACGGTGTTTATTGAAAATGAACATTCATGGACACAAATATTTGCACAGGTCTACTACATACAAAATATTCCTTTGAAAGTGCTTAATTCTTTTCTTCTCTCATCCAATTGCATAAATTTTACTTTTTTTGTGATCGTACATTCACTGTTCATTGTCGACTATACGTCAGTGTGAATTGAACTTCAACACTTAACTACAAATATAATTTTTTTTTTTTGCGGACTGCAAATCAAAACCACACAAATGGAAAACATCAATATTCAGTTTTTTAATTAGAATAAATTTAACACTGAATTAAATTAAATTCTAGTATAAATAAAATTGTCACAAACATTTCCACAAAAAAAGAAAAACAAGATTGTGTGATATTTTCTGTAGCACGAATAATATTTCTTCTTTTTTTTTATCAACGTGCAAGTTCAAGTATTACATGAAACATGTATTTTAAAAACCAAAACGATATATTTTTTTTCTTGTATTTTTTTTTAACCGGCGAATGGCAGATCTGGTCGATAACATTTTTCAATAGACTATTCTGAAATCTCTGAAATCAAAACCGTCAAGAATTTCCCATTTGCGGAATTCTGCACGATCGATGCGACTTGCTGGGCTTCCCTGTAATCTCAGCCACATTGCCCTGGAAACCATACAAATTATTTGTTAATTGGTCTAAAAGGACCCGTTCCATAAACCATTCAACATGCTAGTAAAAAAAGTCACAATCTAATTATTTATAAATCCTGCAAGTCCAAAGTGTGATTAATGAAGGGTAGTTTTGTTTTTTTTACATTTCATCTATTCGCTCCTTTTCTCCTTGCATCTTGCCAATAATAGTTCCTTTCCGCGAGTTCCTCACCCATCCTCGAATGCCAAATTTTCTGCACTGGTCTTGACAGTACTGCATAGAACAAAGTGAATGCCCAGTTAAGCACCAATATCGACAATAGAACTTATGTAAATGGTGCGATGTTAAAAAAGCAACACAAACATGCGGCACACTAAAAGTTGCATAAAACAGAAAAAGTTTTTCTATTTTATTTTAGTGACAAGTTCATAATACGTATCAATCCGATACTAACATGTTTTTTATATAATAAAAAAAAACGTTATAAGTTGTAGTGTCGAATTGATATGTATTGTGAACATGTCACAGTTGGAATGTGCTACGAAGTGATTATTTGAACAATTATTTTTTTATAGTGTTATAACTAAAATTAATATACAAGTAAAGTGAATACCAAAATTCAATCTTACCTTAGTGAAATAGACACCTGTAAAAGGAAATTTTGTTTTAGTGACATATCTCAATAGAGCCTTGTAAAATATCAAAACCATGTTACTACAGAGACTCCTACAATGGTGTGGACCAGTGTTTCCCAAATGGAGTTCTGCGGAAACCCTTACCTAAACTGTTATGCCTTCAATTTAAAGGGTATTTACCTGTTAGGAACATTTATGTTTACTAATTGGTGTGGTCCACTAAAGTTGAACGACTACCATCATGTTGTACAAAATACAAACGAATTTTGCAACAAAAATGAAATTGGGAAACGCTGGTGTAAACACCAATTTTCCTATCTGGCGTGGTTAAAAAGTTTAGACTACAAATCTTGTCCCTTTAGATCAATGTTAAAACGTATGGTCAATATAAAACAGTTTACGAGCAGTAAAAAATAATTGGACTGGGAGTTTCGGGTTGTTTGTTTGCTATGATTTCCAAGTTTGAATAATTTATTTTTATTCAAATACTGTACGATAGTATTAACAAGTAAATGATAGTTGCACAAAACATGACAGTTCACCAATTGGCAACATTGGAATATGAACTATACCGGTTTTGTGACTTTTTAATCGTTTTATTACAACATAACTCAACTAAACTCTTATGAAAAGTGGATGTTTATTATTGACACGGGTTAATGTGAATAATAAACTTTCCTGGAAGATCGTTCCAGGTTGGCTGCTTTCATGATGTACTGAACCATGGAGATTTTTCAGATTACGAAATGTCGGATTAATGAGAATTAAGTGTACCATAAGGAAGCCATGATTTAATATTATAGCACAAGTTTTGCATTGTACTTTATGAATATTAATAACAAAATGCTCCAAGATAAAATATCGCACGGTATTCAGGAGATTTCAGTTTCAAAGTTTGGCTGTTAAATTTTACTTAAAGTGAAACTTGGCTGTAAAACAGTTAAAATTTTGTGAGGAAGAAACGCACCAAGGTCTTAACTAATGTACCAAACTCTGTTAAGGTTAAAGAGGCAGTAACTTTATAAGCTTGATTTAACAGGTTTTAATGTTATTGAGTTTACGTAAAGCCGGCGTTGCAGATTTATATCGACATAAACTTTGGTAATCATTTGTGTAGCATCTCTCGGGTTGCCTTCATGCTTTTGGAACAGTAGACACATTCAAGTCAATGTTGACGGATGTTGTAGGTCCTTCAAATTCTTGAACTAGCAGAACCATCGTTTTGTCTGCCTGATAAAAACTTCCATTTGGCAACCTTCCCAGTTGTATTTTCACTTTTAAGAGCCTGTAACAATTTGCTGGAAAAAAAAAGTATTTGTCCTTTTGTTTTCGCGAACCATCACCCTCCCCCCTTTGCTGCTGGTTTGATTTGCTATGCAATGACTCGCTGGTTTAAAACATTTCCAAAGTCTCCAAAATAATAGACAAATTGACGTACGGGCTTGTAAATCCAAAAAACCACCACAATTGTGCGAGGACAGAAAAGTATTTTAGTTAGGCCTTTTGTAGCTGTGAATAGCTTGTAGCCATTGACCTGAGCCAAGCATTTGATTGTACTAAGCACATATCTACTGGCTCATTATAGCTTTAGCGAAGAAGAAAAAACGGGAAAGGTCACACGTTGCCTTTGAGGTGTGATATTTTGGGATGAACATCTTTAGGATTTTAATTAGGTTATATTGTTAAATTTGAGAATTCCTCAGGAATTTGATTTTGAATGTGTGTTTAAGCAATTGGTGATACTGTACTACGTTAATTGGGGTGAAACAAAATTTCATTACTAATATTTTTTGAGTGTCTGAAAGGCATTATCATATCACACAGGATATGTTAAGAATTGGAATTTATAGCAGATGCATTTAATAGTTAATTTCTAGTTTTATTTCTCGTTAATATTTTCTTCAGCTTGAACTAGTAGTTTGGTCGAATTAGTAGTTAGTATCGTCTACTATAGTTAAAAATAGTCGTAGTTTGGGTGAAATATCAGAAAATATTTTTTCATCAAGGAGTATCAAAATTCTTGGCATTGTATCAGGTCATTTGCAACATAATACAGGATTTAATCAAAAAAATATTAACCATTTGCATTTCTATTTTCTAAATAAATGTTACATACTTTTACATTAACTGCTTCATAACTTATCTTTAAAATTATTAAGGGAAGTGATTTAGTAACAAAAAGTTTATTTTCTATTTAAAAATATCTACATTATCCATCTGTGCAATTGCAGGTTAAAGCTAGTTGCACACTACTACATTTAATGCTTCCTGCAATACCTTTAAACAAAGTATAAAATGGCTTTTATACTTAAACGTGTACAATAATTTGTATGGTAAAGTGATATAAATTTGTATAGTAATTTCACATGTACGGTAAAATCATATAAATTTGTACAGTAATTTCGTATTTAAAGTTTTAAGTTTTTTCAAGAAAATTTTATTTTTTATTTTATTTTATTTTATTTATTTTTTAATAATTTTAGCTTTCACTAAAATACAAACACACACACCTATTTAAAACGTCAAGAAACAATCCAATTTGGAACTTTGAAAACTAGGAAATTCCAAAGTACAGTATACACTCTTTAAGTTTTAGGTAGTAGAATGGTTTTTATATATTGATAACATTAGAATTTAATTTTAACAAAATTCGATGTAAGGGAATGCCCTTTTATCGAATCATCACTTCTGAATTTATAAATGCACGTTAGTTAAATTGAATAAAAAGTAGATAAACCCACACACACACACACATTACCTTGTACAATGCCTGAAATTTCGAATTCCACCGATACCAGAGTTGGTCCGTGTAATCTTTCAGGGACCATTCCAAATTCTTGTATAATTAGTGTCTCCTCCATTTTTGCAATACTACCACTGTTTGCTTAAAAATTTTTACAAGAGCAACACTTTCTGTCTGACACTGCTGTGCTTGTTGGGCTGGCTAAAGGAGGATATTTTGGGACAACTGGGCAACAAGCTCAAAATCTTTGAAAACGACTTAGAGACATCTGGAGTCTTGGCAGGGAATTGCATAATGTTTTAAACATACATGATTTAACCTGACAGGTTTTTTTAACATGTATAAATTTCTGTTTTTCTTCAAAATATTTATTGGCTGCATAAATTTTTTTTTTTTTTTGCAATCGTTAAGTATAATAAAACGAATCGTTATTTTCTTAACAGTTTATTCAGGTAAAGTTCTCAGGGTACAAGCGCAACAATTTACCAGCAATTTTTCGCACATCTGTACCGTGAAATAATAAATAAATTTTGAATTTTCGCTAGGAAGGTGAATGCAACAATTGGAGCAATTTATCTAATGCTTGATATCGAACGACGTGAAAGTCAGTTTTTCGAGCGAAGCTTCATTCTTGAAATCGCACTTGTCGATTCGCGAGTGAGGGCTTCCCTTGTGTTGAAGCCAGTCTTTCCTACAATGTATAAAAAAAAAAAACGTCTTCAGCGACGATGTTATTCACTTGTTTGGTGAGTAACATTGTTAATTTTGAAAACCAATTTACATTTCAGCTACTTGCTCTTTAGGCCCTTCTATCTTTCCAGTTACTGTATCATAACGTGTGTTCATCACCCATCCAACTAGACCCAGTTCCTTTGCTTTAGCCTGAGTGAACTGCAAGCCAAAAAAACGTATGTTGTTATTCTTCATAGCATTTTATTACAATAGCACCATTTGAAATAACCACACTTTGACATTCTGCTAATATGATGCCACGTTCATCATGTTCGAGTTTTGTCCTGTACTTTGTGGTTTTAGCATGGCGTGCTCTGTATATACTGGACATATATTTTACTTTTGCATAGTGTTTTTTTTTTTACCTCACTAATATAAGGTGTCCCAAAAGTCATCATTTTATTATAACCTTTTTATTTGTTTTTTAGTTTTCTTTCACATTTTTGAAAAGCAACTGAAAATGTTTTTATTAGCTTCTATTTAAATGCTTTTATTACAGTAGCTCCTCTATTAACGAACGAGTTACGTTCCGGACGGTCGTTCGTATCAAGAAATGTTCGTAAGTCGGTAATCAATCATAATTCTGTTTTTATATATTGTTTCAACTGGAGAACAATTCATCTTGTAAGAGCGTGCTACGTTAACTATTTTCTCTCCAGCATCAGGTTTTTTTAATAATCCCCACCTTCGTGTCCATTGAGATGGCTTCAATGCCAAGTGCCAATGCTATTACAAACAACTGGGATGCTGCCGCTACAGTGCTGTGCAGGTGCGTTAGTAGCGGCCAGATTTCGTACTAGGCGGAATTGACGCACAGACCAAAATTTGAAGTTACGAAAAGGAGAATGGGAGCAAAACAAACAAAAAATGTATTTATGATTGTGTTCGTTCATATCTCTGAAAATTCGTTCGAGCGCCTGCACCCACTTTTTATCAATTTTTGGTGAATTTTTACAAAACTAGTAGACATTTTGTTAAAATTTTATGTTTAACTTCACCTGTTTGGAAAAAAAAAAGGTAAGGCAAAGGTTGGTAAACTTTCATTGTTAAAAATAAATTTTAAAATGAATTTTGGATCCTGTACTCAGAATAACATTTTAAAAACAATAAGACCAAAAAATGATTAAAATACATTCTCCTACCTTAACAAACGTTTGATAATGATAATTTAACCAAATGTTAGTGTTTTTCTTTTGTCAAAAAAAACAACACCAAAATTAATAAATAGAATGATGATAACTTTTTGAGTTGTGTTTCAATGATGTGCAAGTACAATTAAAAATAAAGTTGTAATAAAAACAAATGGGGTGATGACTTTTGGGACACCTTGTATAACATTGCACACACAATCTAACATATTGCAGGCAATATACAATGCCATATATTGATTTAAGCTTTAATATGTATTCACAAGTGAAAACTACTTTTCGGTGGCACCTAACTCTGCATATAGGCAAAGCCCTACTGTACTACACAATGCCAATTTGTCATGGTGTTTCTGAACCTGGTTATTCTCTTTACAATAGTTATTTTTTGCAATACTTTTAGAAATAAACTCGAACATTACAAAGTTTCTAATATTTAGATTAACACGCAGTGTTGAGTAACTTTTACGTTCACTTGTTATATAAACTATGACCATAACTTGCAACACTTCTGATGGTGTAATCCTTATCCCTATAATTGAAACAAAATATTTTATGATAAATTAAGTGTATTTTTTTTTATCTATATCCATAGATATTATAGGTTAGGTTAGTTAAAACAATAACCACAAGCAGTGCCTGGACAAAAGTATCTTCTTCTTTTTTTCAGTGTGAAATCTTCAGGGTACCAAAATGTTTTTGTAATTCAAAAATACCACGATTGGATTAAAATGAAGGTACTTTCCGGTTATAGCCAGGCACAGTATGATGTTGCAATTTGCTTGTACTTAATTATGGGTTTATTTTGCAGGTTAGATTAGGAAAACAAAACAATATTATACGTTTAATACGTTTTTGTGTTTTTGTTTTTCGTTTTTGTTTTGTTTAACCGGAAAGTACCAAAATGAATCCTTCATTCTAGTAAAAGCACTAGTGTGGGCAAAAAAATGTAATGCATAAAAAAAATTATAAAATGCTTCCTGCCAAGCTATGTATCTTACTCTAATCTCACCGAAACCTTTGTTAGCACTAAGTTAGTAATTAGATGATGATACAGGTATTGAGTTTCAATGCCCAGACATTCTCATGTAATCAAACGATTGTAGGAAATAAAGTTAATAAGACAAAAAAATAGAAAACCAAGTCAAATTTTTTTGACGTCTTTTTACTTTACTTTTGATCCTTTGTTTTGCATTTGACTTTATTTCCTTTAATTGTAGTTCCTATAATCAATCATGTTAAACCGTTAAACATGATCATTGAGAAAATTATTAACGAAGCAGAAATCATTAATTTGTTGTAATCTCTCAAGTGAAATAGAATATAATTATGAATTCACGTTAAGATAATGCAGTGTCATGGATTACTTAATGTTTTACCTTCCTGAAGAAAACACCTGAAACAAAAGCAAACAAAAAATAAATAATATTAGTGATTGGCAGATGATGATTGATGACACATCGAATTCGAGCATCTTTGTATTCTGTTTACCTTGTACACGTCCATACACCTCGTAATCAACACCCACGAATGGCTTGGAAGACATCGAGGCGCTTGCTGAAATCACATAAATCGTAATCAGTGCCAAATAAAATGAAACGGGAAGCTTCATCAGTCTGTTATTTTCAAAAGTTGCATACACTTCTTCCTATTCATGTCGTCAGCTGCTCGCGTTTGTTGATGATGAACACTGACGAGCAAGTATTTGAAGTTGTTTTTGAGAAAACCCGACCAATGATTGTTGTTTGCTTAAATATAGAAAACCTTTTAAAAAGGATCGATTTGTATTGATTTTGGCATTGAGAAGAGGGAAGACTACGGGTATTTAAAATGCAGCGTCGACTACTGTATTGCAGTTCAGTAGTTGCTTATATATTGTAGACGTCACTATATTGATTTTCACATTGAATTAGAGACCTTGTTATTATGTAACTATGTAATAGTTGAATATGTCTAGTATTTGGTTATATACACAAGATTATAAACCCAAATTAAATTAATGTCAACAAACATCTAAGAACGTTAAGTTAAATAAAAGTCAATGCTACTACTGTCATCCTGTCGTTGAATTAATGACAATTGACTCGTATAAATGTATAAGTCATTTTTATTATTAATGTCACTGTCATTAATTCAATGTGTAAACATTTCATTCGTCTACATATCTAAACCACAAAAAAAAATAAAAATATTGTTATACTAACAGAAAAACCTTAAACTTATTGAACGAAAAAGCGTTGCGGTTAAAGAAGACATTGTTTTTCGTCTGCATGAAACTTTATTAATGTTTTAAAAAATCACTTGTGACGTTCCTATTGGATAAAAATAATCATGTGATACGAATGAGCCAATAGACATGCTAGTATTGTAATGAATGAGGTTCCAACTTGGAACCAGGTAAAACGAGGTACTTCGATGAGTTGGTTTATGGAAACAAATATACACTCCTTTTGAAATTTGATTAAACTTAACAAATATTTGAAAATATTAATTGAATGGTTTTACTACGTTGATTATTTGACTAAAATTATTTTTCACTTGTTAATAAACAAAAAAATTCCAAGTGAAAAAAAAAGAAAGAACTGCATTCTCCTTTTTATGGCAACCATTACAATCCAAAAATTGGGGAGACAGAAAAACGATGGAGGCATAATAAGGAGGTACCGTCTGACTAGTGTAACAACAAAGTTGACGATTCATCAAAATGGTGACTGAAGCCACGTAAAAGTGAGCGCTTCTTTCTCGAAGGTTCATTAGGAGTGATCTGTAGAAAGCAGAAAGTTGACAGCACTGTAGATTTACACGTTTTGAGTGCCACACATGCACTACTACTGCCACTTGTACTAGCATCATGTCGAGAGCCACCAAGCTGGGATTCAGTCCACAAAAAGAACTGGTTTATAACAAACTTTTGCCATATGCTGATCAGCTGGATCAAGATTCTAATATCCAAATTGCCGAAATCAAAGCGAATTTAGGACGAGCAGTTCTCTTAAAGGACATTCGACCCGGTTGCGAATACTGGGTTCGTCGATTGTCGAAGTAAGCAAGTCCTATCGTGTTAAGAGTTTTATATTGACTTTATATTATTTTTGTTTCATCTTTTTTTAATCTATGAAAAAGGTAGTTTATTGTTTTTTAAACAATACTAATTTTTTGTTTTGGTATTCAGGTTTGGAAGTTATGGTAACATTTGTGGAATGGAACGATATAACTGTTTTATATTATTATTATTATTATTCTGATCAAATAATTTTTTATATATTTTGAAAATATTGTATTGAAAATGTAGTGTTTTTAAAATTCAGTACTGTAATCCTTCTAAAAAAAAGTTTGAGCAGAATTAAATTATTACAGTATATTGTTTCATTACACATTTAGAACTTTATACAGTTGGTTTATAAATATTATGATCAGAAGTTTGGTAAACTTTTTAAGTTGACGTGCATGGATGGAGTAATATATTAAATTGTACGTAAATTACATATACTTTAATTGAAAGCTTGCTGGGAATAACGTTGTATGTTACAAAACTTCAATATTGAGATTATTACAAAAAACTGTGTCTTGCTGTCAATAGACAAACTCATATCTACCTAAATCATACATATATCACTTCGAAATTGGGCACCTAAATGTGTTGCTGAATACTTATTTTGACATTTACTCAAAACTATGAATTATTACATGCAACGTTATTCCGGGCAAGCCTTCAATTTTATTCTGCACCAAAAAATGTAAGTTTAAATATTGTAAAACCTATTAAAAATGTATTATTTCAAAATGTTGTATACGCTAGTTAAATTACTGTATAATGAAAACAGTGGAATCTGGTTATTATAATCACAGATATAATGTTATCCATAGGCTATTGTTATCATGATCAGTCGGTTCCAAAACACGTAATGTACTTTTATCTATCGTTTCATGTTATCAGCCGGTTATTGTTTTTTTTGAAAAAAAATTGTTCCAAAGTGATCATAATAACCAGATTCTACTGTACTATAAACTTGTTTAGAAAGTCTGTAATATCTATCAAACGACATAAGCTATAATAATATTAATTTAAATTTTTCTTAAAATACATGTCATCAACATTATCAAGATTTCGTATTTTAAGAAATATAAAGAATCCACTTTTGAATGGCAGAAAAATAAATACTCCCAAAAAAAAAATAACTTACTGAAAAATAAATTCATTGTTCTAAAGTTTAATGTGACTATAATGAATGACATCATTCACTCATAAAATTCTATATTTTTATAATCGTAATGTATTAGAGCGTTCATTTTGCAGTATGATTATAAAATCAACAAATTGAAAAGGTGTGTCCTGAAATGAGTAAACTAAACTAAACAAACGAAGAGGCTCGAATAACGTGTCATGTGAGATGCCGCAATTCATTCAACATCAAAACTAACGGGTCATTTTTATATATATAAGGTATATTAATTTTGGGGCACTTTGTAAATTATGATGAGATTGAATTTTATCTAGAGCCAAAAAGATGTAAGAAGGTTGTTATGTTTTTCCTATCAGGTACCTTGTAACACAGTAGTTGACACATTGACGATTACTGACACTTCACTTACATAGAATCATGTAACATTAAAGAAAAAAAACAAAACAGGAATAATCGCAGGAATCAATAAAACCCAATATGCCATCTCATTCTCTGAAATCGGTGGAAAAAAGCAGCATTATTAGTCACAGTGTTAGTGATGTAATGATTTCAAGTTTGAGGTGACAAATCATGGTTTTTAAAAAACCTCAAAATTTAAAACTTTATATATATTTTTTCACCTATCATCATCACGCAACACATATAACATACATGTGAATACCAATTAATGTGAAAAATGTTTTGTCAATATATAATATACATATATGCTAATGCTCTCGCTCAGCCTTTCCTATTGGGACCATTAGGTTAGTTTTATAATGAACAGTTATCAAAATGCAAGAGCATTGATTTAAACTATACACAGATTCCGTTTGGCTGACATCAGGCTAGTTTCAGACTAGGCTAGGCCATAAGGATTTTTTTGTTTTTACATTTTTGTAACTTGAACTGTCATGCACTATGTAAGAGGAAAGGACTTTGATTGTTTTTAAAGTCTCGTGATTTGAAATATCTAAGTCCTTAAGGAAAGGACTCTTGTTTATAAATTCTTGTAACTTGGAACTAAACATGCAATATGTAAATCAGCATGTGAACAAATGGCAGGAAGAAAATTCTTTTTGTCCTCTTTGAACAAGTAAACAATCCAAGTGAGTTTTACAAGAGTTTCATCTAATGCTTCAACAAATATGTGATTAAACTTAGTGTCATTGTGATTGGTTTGAGTCCAACAACTCAGTGGAAGCATGTTTTGGTATGTGGTGTAATTTGGCAATGTTACATTAAACACACATGATGTTTGAAAATTGAACACATATTGTGGTGGTTGTATAAAAATCGCATATTATTGCTGTTTGTCAACAATTTGGTAACTTATTTTTTTTTGATCTGTTAGATATTAAAAAGTGTACAAGAAAACTGGGCAGAAAAAAATGTCAGAATATTTGTATTTATTTTTTTATTAATTAAGGATTCCTATATGTTGAGTTTTCATTTGGAAAAAAAATAAAAAATTGTAATTTGTAATTGGAGGCTTGCCCAGAATAACGTTGCATGTAGATGTAACAATTCATAGTTTTGAGTAAATGACAAAAGAAGTATTCAGCAACACATTGATAGTCACCTATTAGGTGACCAATTTTGAAGTTATATATGTGTGTTTTAGATAGGTATGAGTTTGTCCATTGGTGGCACTACATATAAGAGGTACGGTTTTTCATAATAATCTCAATATTGAATTTTTGTAACATACAACGTTATTCTGGGCAAGCCTTCAATTGTTTGAATGTAATCGTATTCATTATCGTTTTTTTATACCTCATTGAAGTGATGCTCGTATCTAAACGCCTAATCACTTGTCTTGTTTTACTGTGAACCCTGAATCAATTTTGAATCTGATATGAAAGTGGATAGTAGAATATTGTATACATAGATGATTGTAACATTTTGGTCACCGGCACTAATTTTTATTGTGATAGCTATAACTTGTACATTATAAATCCGAAGTTGATTGATAATTCACTATCCCAATAATATTTTGTAATTTGATGCTGACACTTAATACCAGCTGAAATATATTTTTCATGAACGATTTTGAAGATCAATTTACAAAGTGGTTTAAATTTATTATCAGTGAACTTTTGTGATCATAATGCAATTTAGTACATGTAGCTCAGGATTTAATGTCAATTAAACAAATTCAAGCAGAAATAAAAATACCCCACAGTTCTCCAATATTTTTTTTGTTGGCCTACCTTTTAATGTTTATATTGAAAGACCTGTAAGATCAATATTGATCATATTGATTTTTTTCTTTATATTATTTTTCATTGGTTTTGCTTATTGAATATCATAATGATCATGCTAGGAGCTAGCTCATTATAGTCAAGCAAATGATCTTATGCTGTTTTTTTGTAAAGGAACAAAATTTTCAGTGATCATTGTAATGTAACTTCAGATGACAGTCTGTGTAATTTTCTAGTCTCGAATGGAACAATTTTCTTTGCTATTGCTAATCAATTTTGGTATCAGTACAATACTCATATTAATCCAATTAATTTTTTCTCTTCTTCTTCCAGTTATCTCTGCTTATTTAGTCGAAAATTTTCAGATGATGATCATATATGCTTCATCAAACTTCTTTACGAGCTTGTGACATCTCCTGATTTGGAGTTCACCTTAGTTCAAGATTTTGCCCAGGTTTTAATAACCTTACTAAAGTAAGTTTGTTTTTTATTAAAAATTCCTATTTTAAATAAGGTTCAAGTTTTAGTTGGAGAAAAAAATATTTCGTATTCAATGATGAGTACTGTGCACTGTAAATTTTCATTAATAGATGCAATTTTAGTATTACACTTGAACATTCTTTGGCTTTTCATAATTTGCTGGCTTCCATTTGCCTCTGCATTTTTTGAAAGTGGCTAAACTGTTGATAATTTTCATAATCTTGGCTTATCAGGACACCAATGTGATAAAATGACTGAATATTACAATAATAAACACTTGCAATTACCATATTTTCGCGAATATAAGACTCATCTCATACAAGATTTTACACAAAGCACTCCCTTAGCTGCATCTTATATTTGTGGGCGTCTCATATAATTTATACATGTAATACGAAACTTGGTACAATAAAAAAACATTTTATTTCTGGTAGAACATAACACAAAACTATATGAATGAGTGTGTTATTTGGGGTCTTTTATTACAAAACAAATTAAATTAGAGTCAATCACTGCTTAAGTTTTATTGTTCAGGAAGCTGTTTTTTTTTAGGTGTATCTTATGGGTGCATCTTACAATTAGGTATGTCCTACATAATTGATAATTCATTTTTCACTAAAATCGTGTCCGCGTCTTATATTTGGGTGCTTCTTATATTCGTGAAAATACGGTATTATTGTAGATTGAATACAAAGAATTTATTAGCTGTTCAAATTGTACGTTAATAGTTACAATACTTTACAATGCAAACTGCATTTGTAGTGTTGCTTGAGTTGTATAGTAATCAAGATAACAAGTTTGGTTTACTGTTGGGTTTTAATGGCAAAACACTTCCTGTAATCAATGACATACAATAATGATAAAGAATTTAACTCTTGCATAAATTAAGGACTACGTGCCTTATCAAATTAAAAACTTCAACACAATTGATCTCGTGTAATAATGTTACATCAAGCCAGAATAACTTACTGGTCTGAAAATGCTAGAATTTCACATTACATCTTGTTAAGAGGGCCATTTTCAGTTTTCAGTGTAGTTTTTTAGTTGAAATCAGACACAGCGTTAATTCATTGTATGGTTTAGTAAGTTCTAAAACATGTTATCTACCATTTGTGTGCAAACCAACTGAATGTTTCATAAAATGGTTGATTTTGCAGAAAAAAAGATCTTATATCTCCTGAGGAACTCACTTTACCATGGAAACCATTGTATGTTTTGTACGAAACCATCACCTATTCTCCTTACGAAGCCCACGGATTGATACTGTTTCCTGGGTAAGCATGAAATAACATTATTAGGTGTTGCAAATTTAATTTAAACATGCACATCACTCGGTTGTGGTGATCTGTTCAATTGCAAATAAAACTCGTTTGAAATAACATCACAAATTTTAATTACTTTTGAATGATTTTTGTATCTTATATCTTTGTAATTCAAAGTGCATTTGTTTCAAATTAGACATTTGAAACAAATAGATAATGTTTTGTTTGTGTTTGTATATTTTTTCCGTATACAATATAATAAAGTTAGTTAAAGAATTAGTTAGCATGTTACACAGTATTTCTTAATCTTGACTACAGATCGACAACCTCAAATCAACTAAGGGTCCCAATGATTCCAGAGTTGAGGTGGTCAATCTGTATTAAAATTTTCAATCCTGTGTGCTTCATCGCTAGCAAATGTTCATGCGGATAGATTAGAATTCGATTCGTGTCTAATTATAATAATAGAATGAAAGTAGAGAAAACAAGTTGCAGGGTATAGTTTGCTGCTTTGGTCTGCATTGTGAAAATGCTTTCGTACGATTGTGTGTGAATGTATTTATCAATTACCCTATTGTATCTTGCTTAGTTTGGGATAAATAGCGTACACTATAAAAGATAAAGCAAATCACATAGCACTTGAAATTCTTTCCAACACACTCTGACCAACCCTTGTGTTGACTCTTAACATTAAGATAATTCTTGATGCATTCTCTTCTCCCTAAGAGTATTTTAACTGAGGTACATGCATGCCATATGACTCTAATAAAAATAATAACCTCTCAGCATTTTTTGCTTTTTCACTGTCTGCTATGTTAGTGGGCTTACACTATAAAAAATAAAAAGCACACCACATAGCACTTGAAATTCTTTGAATGGTTCGCTTTACAACTTCTCCCCCCTTTCCTTGCTTTTAAAGTAGAGCTAGCTCTTCATGTCCCCCTCCCTTCCCTCCGAGTATGTTAACTGAATTATACTAGGCCTAGTATTGCTTTGGGAACTGTTGTTCTGCAGTGTTTTGCTTTTTTTATTGTTTGCTATGTCAATTTTAGAAGAATAGAATGTCAGGTGAACACCTGTCATGCACCGATAAAAATGTTTTTGGTTTTACAATAGTTGGTTACCATGCATGATACTTTTAAAAGTATCATGCTTGCCTATTCAGATTTATATAAATTTTCAGAATTTAATGTATTATTTTGTAATAATAAACGGTATGTTTTTGTCATTTTGTGTAGTTGGCATGTTTTGTAATATCAATACATACAGTAGACCCCCTTCCTCTTCCCCAATATTCATGGGGGATCAGGTTCCAAGCCAATCCGTGGATACCTGAAACTACGGATAATAGCAAACCCTGTTTAATACATGTAATTGGTGCTATGTTTTTCCTGTACTGTGCCTACCTAATGATAAGAGATAGAACAGTGCAATTTTAATACAAATTTATATCTGAATATAAATACAATTACGATGATACAGGTGATGGTATCTGATTGTCAACTTTTACTTGGTTTGGAACCAATTTTTCTTTAGAAAAAAGACGGTTATGAGATGTCACCACGATATTCAGAATGAAGAACAATTTTAAACTTACAAATTGTAACAATTCATCATATAATATAGGTCCTAGGTCAACTGCAGATAACTAAAATTGTGGATTCGCTTGAGTCAGCAAATACGGGGTTCTACTGTATACACTGTAGTAACCTGCTATACAGTGCTTTTCAATTTTGTTCATTTTGGGTGCTTGCTCCAATTTTAAAGCAGTTTATTTTTTTGTTTTTGTTTTGGTGGCAGTGCTTTTAGCTTTTAATAATGTAATTTGTGAAATAAAATAATTTTAGTATTACAGATCAAACCAACTTCAAAGACAACAAACCTACTATTCAAAAACATAACAAAATCAATGCACATTGTATAGGTATAATACATATATGTGCAGTACTGTACCTGTACATATCGTTCATATACTATCTTGCTTCATGATTTTCAATTTATGATGGTGGCCTGGCAGAGGCGGACTTTGGTAACTTGATACCCTGTGCAAAGTTTAGCACCCTGCAGGTGCAAATATAACTTAATTTTGGCATTATTTAAGCGTATAAATATATATATACGTTATATTTACCTTTATAAATATCGTAATAAGCATTTAATAATACCACAATATAAGCATTTGGCACCCGGTGTGGGGAAACCGCTTGCACTGCCCTAAATCCGCCACTGTGGTCTGCTTTCAAACCTGCTATATTCTTACCTATACAGTATATTATTAGAATAAATCAGGGAGAATTTAAAAATGTACTGAAGCAAATAAGGTGAAACTGCAAATTTATTAATTCACTTAGTGCTGTCGTGTGATATACATATGGCAAGTCGACATCGTTTGAGGGGTATTGCTGAACTTTATTTTTATTTTTTAGATTACTATTTACACTTAACAGAAGAAATAAGTATCTTATGAATTTGTATAGGAAAAAAAATTCTGTTAGGATTCTTTAATACAGTGTTTACAATAATATTGACAGTTAATCAAAAAGATTCACATCACCAGTAAGTAAGTAGATCATGCTTTTAAACATGGTAGTATTCAACCGCAGGCAGCACTTTAAACGTTTCTTTTAAATTGATTTTATTTGTTTGTAATCGTTTTGTATCATCTGGCATGATTTTACAGTATTTTTATTGTATAGGAGGGCACCTGAACACATGAAGTCCATAACTTCCTTGCTGCAGCAGTTAGGCATTGGGCCAAAGCAGTGGACAGCTAATATGGCTAGAATGGAGGGAAAGAGGTACTAAAAACGAACTATAATGTCTGATCAGATCTCTTATTTGTTCAATTATACATAGATTTGTCCATTTTATTTTATTTTTTTTTGCTTGTTTGCATGTGTGCGTGCATGTCACTCATGCTTTTGGCACACATCTTCTGTTGCTCTCGTGGTGTCCTCTTTTCCTCTTCTTATTCTAGCTGCTGGTTTGATGTAGCTGAGTACCAAGTATTGTAGCTTTTTGGGGAGTAGTGTTAAGGTTTTTAGTTTTAGCTCGTTAGACATGTAGTAAATAATAGCAGTGGAAGAAAAATCCGGCGTAACAGCATTAAAGCGTTGCAGTAAGATAGTTTGGTTTTTTAGGAAAGTGTTAAGTGCTTTGCCTATTCTAACCGTGGTGCTTTGCTTTAAACATTTGGAAGTTTTTCAGATGCTTAATAATACAGTAGATATAACAGCAAAGGTTCAATGAAGTATGCTGGTTAATCATGAATATACGATTATGATGGAACTTGCATATAACAAGTACTTCGCATGTTTTGTCGAATGCGTTTTCTATAATTTTAAGACTAGCGGAAATAGATTTCATATGTAGAGATGTGCATTTCAATGTATGAAGAAGCATATCTTCGCTTTTTCCACAAAGGATGCAAAAATCTTAAATAATACTTTTCTTGCAGATGATGTTATTAATTTTACATTCGGGTTACATTTAGTTGGGTTACACTTCAACGATGTACGTTTCTAAGGACAGTTTCCATGGGTTTTTTTTATGTAATATTCAATCTACAAGCGATATTTTGTAAGATACGAAATATATGCCAGTGATATACGAACATTGGTTTTTCAAATAACGGTCTGTATAATAGGTCATTGTTGAACGTGGAAAATATAGTTTCTATTAAGGAATAAAGGTTTCCTTGTTGTACATCTACTTTAATTGATTTGTATATTTGCACTTGAATTTGATTTTTTGTTTTGTAGTGTCGTGTTGGTTTATTGAACACTATATTTGACATTATTTCACTTTTTTTTTTTCCATTTGCTGATTTCACTGTGCATGTGATTAGTTCCTCTCTTCAAATGATAAAAAGCATTGCATTGGGTGTTCCATTATTTATTTATTTATTTATTTGACATTGTTAGAAACATGATTATTTAACAGGTATACTAACTACACTTATTGCAAAATGTGATCTGGGATATATACAGATAAAATTAACTTTCCTTTGTCAAGTTTACTTTTAAGATAATTTTATATTAAATACATGGACTTTAAATTGAGCTGAATATATAGGTAAACAGGGTGTTTCTGAAAACGGTCTAATCAAATTTCAACCACATATGCTATGTACGCATCACCAACAAAGCCTAACAATTCATATAACCATGGGTCTGCATTCTTTCCGAGATAACACAGGGTGAAGTCACGTAAATACATGCCTATCATCTCAATCACTAGGTAAGTATGAGTGCATTTCTGGTCCCATGTTTATATGGACACACTGCTTTGTTTAGTTGCATAGCATCTGTGGTTAAAATTTGACGATTTTTCATGATTCAAGTTTTCATTTGGTGGTGTATGTAGCATATTGTTTGAGTGTGAAAGTTGTTGCAATTTTAATTTACGCAGCAGTCGATGCAAATTGAATGTTTTAAGTATTCTTAGATTGATACTTGATTTTCTTAGTGTTCACTTCATATTTAAACATAATACTAATAAAGTTTTATTCGTTCTCAAGCTTAATGAGCGTCGTCTAATGGAAGCATTATCTATTGCAGAACGAAAATTTTCTTTGTGTTCTTAGTCATTAACAATTTACCTTTTTATAGAGCTTAACTAAATTTATGAAATCCATAATTATTAATTTTGTTTTGGGATGTTTGCCTTTTTTTTTTAGATATTTGCAGAACACAATCAAATCATTAATCAGAATGTGTCAAATGTGAGTTACACATTTCTTTGTATATTTTTTTATAATGTAAATCATTCTTAAACTATAATATTGATGAAAATAAAATGGTTAATTTATTTTTAATAGTTATTTTCCGTTGTCTGCAACACAAGAAATGCTAGATGAATGGCGACCACTGTTGTGTCCATTCGACATGAGCTTTGTGAAGGCCATTGCTTATTTTGAATTGTTCTTGCCTACTATTTTTTCACCTGAGAATAAGGACAAAGGATACGGGTAAATGTCACTTAAACAACACGCTGTCATTAACAATCGTTGTTGCAATGGTGGTTTAAAGTTTGCTCTTTTTTATATAAATATACGTAGTTTGTGGTTTGATGAATTCATGGATCTTTGGATGATGGCACATAATAGTCCTTCATGGGAATCAGTAAGAACATCTTTATATCTTAAGTATTTGAGAAATTGTGAAAGTTAATTTTTCTTGTTTTTATTACTTTGTTGGGTTGGTTTCTAGTTAATATATACTTTTTTCTTACATGTTTATAGAGCATGGTGTGGTTATTTTCAAGACTTGCCGAAGATAACATAGGCTACATTGATTGGGAACCGTACATACCTACGGTAAATTAATTATCTTGTTATTATTATTACTACAAATGCTCTGTGTCAAACTTGAAGAAAAACGTTGTAACACAAAACGTAATAATTTCTCAATTTTTATTAATGAAGCATTTTGTTTTGTTGGTAGAATATGGATGATGTTGTAATTAATTACTTGAGAAGTGGCTGATCGCTATTATTCTGTTTTGTAATTTCAGCTATTCAGTAAAATTCTTCAGTGTTTCAATTTACCTGTTGGCACGAGTCATATTCCAAAAGCAGGAAGTGGTTTTGAAATGAAAGCGGCTGTGAATTTTATTGCAGCTTTACTGGTAAAATAAAGAAAATTGTCTTCATTTATTTATTACACTTTTGCTTTGAAGTAATTTAATTTCATTAATTTTGTTTAAATGTATGCTTGTTTAGGGAGGTAAAAGTTCCTGTCAAGTTTACCTAAGCAGATTATTCAAGGCTTTGGAATCTTATTACCACCCATCAAACAGTGGAAAGTGGAATGTAAGCTTATTATGATTGTTGGTTATTATATCTCAATTGAATATGTATTTGTATACATTAATTTTATTTTTTTTCAATGTTTAGTTGAAACTGAGCAGGTTCTTATCCAAGTTGCCTGTCACCCTAGTGAAACGCCTTTATAGGTAATGAAATTTTTTCATGATGAATATAAAATGAGACCTTTGCTTGTATAATATAATATATCAATATACTGTAATAGGCAGTATTATATTTTATATTAAGTATATAGTGTGTAATTTTTACTGTACTTTACAATATATGCACACTATTATAGTGTATACAGTATGGTGCTGCATAATCATTTGAAATGTTAATTTTTTATTTTTGTAGAGAGCGACACAAAAAATTAACCTGGGAATTACCCATTCCTAAGAGTCATTGCTTGAGTGATGACGACGTAACACAGTTTGTGGAAAGTCTTAAACCGTGCGTTTTATTGGCGATGTTCAGCAAATCGGGCTCGCTACATTCTGCCAGCGCAATGCAGGATTTGGCAATTCTTCGTCCAGAAATAATAATTCCACCAATCTTAGAAAGGTAATCAAAAATCAACGAGTGAATGACGAATGATTTTAAAGCAAGGCAACTCTTGGTTTACGAACGTTCCCCTATAACAGACATCACGATTCATACAAATATCTTGTTTTTTAAATTCATTTTTTTTATTTTTTTTTTCATTTATTTATTTTACAAATGACGTAAATATATACAAATAAATATGCAATTAAGTGCAGAACACAAACAGAAAACCAAAGAAATGAAAATGGCTGATGCGGGAATTGTTAAATTATCAATTTATACAGGAATACATATGGGTGTATAAATTAAATGCAAAATTACCAGGCAATGTTGCTTCACAACATTCGTTGGGTAATCTATTCCATTCGAACATAGTAGAATAAGCTATGGATCTTTTAGTTAGTTGTAAGTTCACTTTTCGGAGTCTATATTTGTTTTTAGTGGGTATACGTGTAGATAAAAGCATAAGATTATCATATAAACCATCTTGTTTGTATTTAAAAGCTTCAAAAGCAATTTGAAGTTGATACATAGGTTTCACTAAAAAAAAAAAATTGTGTTTTTTTACGAATATTTTCATATGCATTAATTTTATACTGTAGTTTTTGTATAAACCGGTTTTTACCTAGATTAATCCCCTGTAGGATATATTTTGCTGCCGCACTCCCAGAGCATAATACCATAGACAATGTGCGATTTTATGTACGCAAAATAGTCTGTCCAAAATGCATCAAGACATAGAGCCTTCGTACTTCATAATATACCCACAATATCTTAATATGATCATTTGAAGCTTTTTTGACATGATCTTTCCAAGTCAAATATTATTCCCAGGACTGTCATCTGTGATTTACGAGTTATGGAGTCTTTTTCTATGTATAAATCGAAGTCTGCCAGGTTCCTAGTTCTTTGTTTATTATGTGTGCCTAATACATATATATTTGCATTTATTAACATTCAACTGCAAATCATTCCACCTTACCCATGCCAAAATTCTATCTATGTATAGTTGTGTGGTTTCAAACAGATCATCGTATTCTTTGGCGGCTTGTATCATAACTGCATCATCCGCATCTTATTTTATTATATGTATGTATTGCATGTGTTAAACCACAATGCATACATGCATTATTAAAAATGAATTGCATAGACCATTTGATGTTTAGTATAGGGTTTTAGGCCTTTAAAATGGCTGCAAACGTATACAATGTGAATCGTGTAAGTAATCATACATTTGAACAAAATGTATGACAAACATTTTGGAACAGAACTAGTTTGTAGACCGAGAGTTGATTTGAATAAAGATCATTCGACACACCCAACTTTTGGTGTGGCCATTCGAGCAATTTGTGGACAACTGATTGTCAATCGGTTTTCATTGGCTGGGTAAGACGTTGAGATCACAGTTGTCCACACATTTTTTAAAATTGCCACACCAAAAATTGCATGTGTCAGGCGGTCTTTGTGGATTGAATGTGGCTTATCATGTTGGGCAAGAGATAAAGCAAAAATCCCTTTCCGTAAAGATTGTATCCTGCTTTGGAGACACTGACCGAACCGCATAGACTTACTGCTAGCATGCAGTGCGTCGTTTCAGTCTCTCGTTCCATGCTGCAGTCGAAACGTTTTTATCCCGACGGTCCTTCACATGTTATACCGTTGCTCATGTGCAGCTTGCCTGGTATCGATCCGAATGATTTCAGAAAATGCATGGTAGGATGTGGCATTTACTATTTAGCGTTTAATTTCACTGTTACAATAAAAATACTACTCTAACATAGATTTTGCCCTGGTATGGTTTTGAATTATTATTAGTTTTGTAATTTTTTTTCCAATGCTGCAGCTGGAGATATTTCATCATTAATGCAGTAGTTTAAAAACAGCTTTGCTTAGCTAGAATGTGAAGGTTTTTGAACAAACACCTGTTTCTGAGGGTTTTTTTTTCGGGAAGAAAAGTGTAACGCCAAAGAATGAAAGAAGTTGGTTTAAAATGTTTCATCTTTCAACACTTTATTTTCTACGCTCACCACCAATTTTTTTTCTGGAAGAAACCTGAAGGATAGAGGGTGAAATGTTGATTTGTATATTTCAAAATCGTTCACATGCTTAGTTTAAGTGAATAAATTTGAACTATTGAACATGATGTTTTCACAAAGTGTGAATAATGAGAGATATGACTAATTGTTATTTTAAGTTTTAGCGACAATTTTGTACTAATGTTTAAAATAAATTTAACTTTTCATGTTTAGGTAACATTTCAGTTCATATTTGCTTTTGCAACACTAGTTCCTTTAGTTGATTGTTCTGCTGCAGTCGGTCACCACAAAGATCTAACCGAGGTTTGTCTTTTTATTTTGTATTGACGAAATGAATTCAGCTAATGGATTCATCATGTTTAACACCGCATGCTATATTTATCATTCAGCAAGAACAGGAACTTTGTCTGGCTACACGGCAATTTGAAGATTTTGTTTTACAATTCATGGACAAGTAAGATTTGTTTTCTGTCTCTTTTTTTTTTATGAATGTTATACAGGGTGTCCCAGCCAAAACGTCCCAATTTCATACTCAAAAAGCTAATATAATGAAAATTCTGAGTTTCGGATATAATAGCATCTTGAGGGGGGGTGTCTTTCTTTAATGGTGCTATTTTCATTGACCATGAAATTAATTTTTAAAAAATGGCATTGTTAAATTTTAAACAGTGCGTTGTAGGTATCGAGTCATATTTAAAATTTCTGTAGGTAATAGCTCATATAATCAGAATCGACTGTCGTTTCATTTATTTTGGTGTCAGTTTTATCTACGTTAACTAAATATCATGAAAAAATATTTACCATTAGTTCTGCAATGCGTTTTTGACAACTTGTCTTAAGAGAATGTTACTGTAATTATGAAAGTTTAATATACTATTGAGGTAGTTTCATGAAGTAATAATAGCATTTCAATGATTCTTTAGATGCTTTTGCTTGATTGAAAACAGCACGCTTGAATTCACGACCAAGCTCGATCGTGAAACTGAGAAAATGAACTCCGAGGAGGGGATGCTGGAAGTTGTGATGACATCGACCTTCACTGTTCTTCTGATGCAATGTTCTTCCGAGATATACAAAGTAAACAAGTTACATGAATAAATATATTTTTATAAATTATATAGTCATAGTCTCTTTGAGATAATTGTAATTTCATTATTATTATTTGTTTGGTAAAGAAACGCTATTTTGTTCTGGTTTTAGAAGTGTTTCGTTCATTGTAATACATGTTGACCTTTTAGCTGAAAATTTCATTTTTATTATTATCTTAGGCTGCCTTGAGAAGATTGCAAACGTTTATAACAGGACGGATTTTAGAAACAAAGGTTTCAGGACGATTTGCTGCCAACATGTGTAGAGCAGCTACCAAAGTTAGTAACCAGATAGCCCATATTCTATTAAGTCCTATAAATATACAGGAGGTGCTCGATCTATGCGAGAATGGCTTTGTGCACATTTCAAGCTTAAATCAAAGATTGCATGTATCGAAATTACACAGCGTTCGCTGTATGTATGGCTATATATTTGCCTGAATTATATTTGTTTATATTTGTATATTTGTTATTTATTACTGAACTATATTTGCCTGAGGACTTATTGTACGTGTGTAGTACAAGAAGTAGTACCGTTTTTCTTGAAACTATAATTGTTGCACATTGATAGGCTAATCCAGAATTAGCATTGAAGACGCTGCTTCCACACATATGCAAAATGATCATGGCATTGACATTCTCTGAAGACATTCAGAAGGAAGAAAATCTAGACAATGAGTTACTTTTCAACATGTTGCTTCTTTCCGAGGTACGTTGAACAGTCGTCGATCTTTTCTCATCTTACTAGACAGTTGTTTCACATAGAAAAGAAAGTGGTAGCTTACAATAGCCTTGCGTGTGTTCGTTTGGGTTTTTTCCAGATCATTCGTTGTGACGGTCGCTATCTTTTAGAGTATTGCGAACAAATAGTTGACGTTCTTCACAGAACATTGCATCTCACGAACAAGCCAGGCTATTTGCTTTCTGGAGCTGTTCTTAGACATACGTTGAAAGCTTTCACACTCACGCTGCCTTTGGAGTTCCGTAGCATTTCGGGAAGCTTTGATCGACCTCCAGAAGAATATGTTGCAATTAAGGTATTCATGGATCAACATGATGTGAAACGCTATTCAGACATAGCAAACAAGTGCATTTTTGGTTTGATTTATTTTATTTTTTTTCAGGACTGGGGCGTGTCTGGAGACGTCGATGATTTAAACATAAAATGGCATGTTCCTACCGCTGAAGAGAAAAAGTGTGCTCAAGACTTGTTGAAAACGTTCTTGCTTCCCGAATTGGAAAAACTGTCCGACGTGGCCAACAAGACTCACACTCTACCGAGGTAAAGGTTTCAGAGTTGGATCTTTTATTGTCTTTTGATAAATCTGTCATACGTCAACGTTGTATATCACAGTTTTATACGTGGGCTAAACATTACTTTCATTCTTTGGAACATTAGTGTATTGTTTCCTTCCAATCTACAGTATGCTTATTTTTGGTTTATTTAAGAGAGAAAATTCAGCAATCACTTAGTATCATTTTGGACGTAATGCTAGGTGCTGGATCACTTCTTCCATTAGTGGATGAAAATCCTATCGAATTGTAAGTATATGCTCATTGTTTGTTCATACAGTATAGAAGGCTCGACTACATTGAATGATACGTGCTACATTTTAATTAACAAAAAAAGGTTATGTTTTAATATTATTTTTCAAATTGTGTGTGAATATTATTTTATTGTTTTTTTTCAATTTCTTTCTAGGGTCCGTAGCCATGTTCCATTGCATTACACTTCCGCGTTTGTTTCATGGCAAGATGGTATGTTACGATACAACAAGAACTGAGACAGTGTTGTTTTGTCGTGTAAAATTCAGGTGTTTGTGTTTTGTTCTTTCACGTTAGGAATCACACTGCCTGGAAATAAGTGTGTTAGGTCCCAAATTGCTGCTGTCATAAGGAAATTATTAGGTAAGATAGTTACCTAATAATGCTTTTGCTTTGAGGTTAATTCTGATGTTTAAAGAATTGATGGCTTGCACGGAAGAACTTTGTAAGGGCCAAAAAATCAAAATTGTGTTTATCATGAAAAAATGTTCTTCATACATTGGCCTAGCTAGTCATGTAGATCTCGATGAGAAACGTACATTTGCATGGTGAATTCTGCAAAACAAAGCGAATTTAGCTCAAATAGTTTTAATTTAAATTTTTTTTGATGAAATCGTGTAGATCTCGGTGAGAAACGCACATTCGCATAGTAAAACGTGATGCCATCACCAGGTAGAAAATAACACTACATCTCTGTGGAACAGAGTGAAAATATCGTGTTCATGAAGAAAACGTTTTTTGTGATTTACTCAAAACTGATTTGTAACATACAACGTTCTTCCTTGCAAGTCTTCAATTAGTTTATTAATTATTGAAAAACAAATTAATTTAAACACTTTTGTAAAAAACAAAACAAACTATGTTTAGATTTTTTGATGAATAATGCAGAAGATGACACCAAATCTTTGTTCCAAATAATTCAGGTATTGTTTACCTCATTGATGTATTCAATAAATGTTGAATTTATAATTGATCAAATAGCCTATGGGTCCATTTTTAATATTGAATCGTTTTTTTAATTTTGTGATTATTTTCTTTTTTTCATAGATTTATCGGAAGCTAATGTTTTACGTTGGTATAAACAAAGATGATTTGGAAGCCAGATGGAAGAGTTTTCATTATGCTAAAAAAGCAATGGAAAACAAGGTCAGTGGTGATGCATAACGATTTTAAACATGTTCGATAATTGAAGGGCCTGGTGTCAAAAAGTGTTAAGTAACATTTTTGCAATTTCAAGAAAAACGGGTGTAAAAGTCTGAACGGTCTATAGGCTACTTCACACTTCTTGCGCTAATATCTTTGCACATATTGTTGTTTTGCTTGAAATTATGTGTTTGAAAGACAGAATTGAAACTAACACCTTCGAAAATACTTCTAGGTCATTTTTGACAGAAATGTCACTTAACACCCTTTTACGCACCAGGCTCTTCGATTGTTTGCACATCAATAACAATGGTTTGGTTTGGTTTTCAGTTGTTAGGGAAAAAACATCATATACGATCGTTATTGATCGATAGGACTCAAATGCAACATGAGGTAGCTTTTTATATCTTTTTTCATTCAACTCTTAAAATATTTGATCAAATTGTCTGCTAACTGGTTAACACGCTTGTTTCAATAAGTTTGATTATCGCTTTTTCAGATGTTTGTGTTGGAAAATGTACAGTATGTTTATACAGATTTCCATCATGCCATTATGGAAGATCTGTTGAACTTATCTACAAGCCACTATAGCGAAGTTAGTAATTTTTTCGTTTACACTCGTGATTAATAGCTTTTCGATTAGACGATCTCTAAATATAGGAATGTAAATTTTGTTCTTAGGTTCGATCAAAAGCTCAATCAGTTCTTAGTCACGCTTTTCGTTCATTCCCGTATGCGTACAAACTCTTTGTCTCGGAACTTATTGAACTGCTGCAAGATGATCCGTCGATAAGCCATGAGCAATTCAAGGTTTGTGAAATATTTGAATCGTTGTTTTCACAGTGTATTTTTTGTGTTTTTTTCATGTAATGTGTTAGATATCCTTTTGACGCTGGTTGCAAAATCATTTTCACCAGTTAATTTAAAAAATTATTAATTAATATATTTTTTGTTATTGTTTTCTAGGGTGCTCTGTATGTCATTCAGAGCAACAAAACATGCAATTTTTTGACGCAACCCGACTGGGCATCGTTATGCGAGTTATGGCCAGCCGTAATCACCGCACAGCACTCGGAAAAGCCTTCCATCATTAAATTGGTGGATGATATTTCGGATCAAATTCAGAAAAATCTCGAAACTATCACAATCAAATTAACGGTAAACTGGAGTGTGATAACGAATCATTTTTTTTCAACATTGGCTAGTCGTTTATTTCTAATTAAAACAATTTTTATTATTGATTTTTTTTTTCAGTTAAGTGAAGCTAGCTCACAATCAGCATTGGAATTATGGAAAACTGGAAATCCTGTTTGCACCACATCCCAGCCAACCAGCGATGAAATTGCAACAGCTCTAGCTAAATTAGAAGAAACCAATGCTGAAAATCAAAGGTATTATTTTTTCAATGTCATTCATACATCTGCAATCGTGTATAAAAATTTTGCGTATTATTTGGAACTTTATTAAATTGACATTTCATATGAAGAGAGCTAAGTGGTCTTGTAAAGTACGCTCTGGATAGTTATGATTTCATAGAACTCTTATTTTTATTGTAAGGTTCTACAGTATTTCATAAGATATTTTTTTCTTCTCAGTTTATACTCGGAATTAGTTCACAGCATCGTTCATTTAATTGAAACTAGGAATTTGTGAGTATCTCTGAAATGTTTCTAAATATATTTAATATATGTCGATCATCATTTCTTATATGTTTTGAAATGTAAATTTTTTTTTTGATGATGATGATATGAAACTATTGTATGATAAAAATATTTCTCACTAAATTATTGAAAGTCATGGTTATTATTTTTTTTTTTTTAATAAACATTACATTATTTATATTGCAGGAGGTGGAGACATTATCGCATGGCCCTGATTCTCTTGTTGCTTTTGCTTCGTCACGACATACCCTTTCCTGCAGAAGGAGTGCGGGTGTTTGTTCAAAACCTGATTCATGACACGCTGAGTGTACGAAAGGTTGCCATCACGGCTGTTGCTGCTATTTTGAAGCAGCAGAAACGACCCCACTTGAAAGTCAAAATTGACCCTTTCGCTGTCAACCAGGATGCGACGTACGATAAATTTCGAGAGACGCTAGCAAAACCTGCCAATGCCAAAATATTGCTTGGTAATCGTCCTGACAATGAATGGATGCTACTGCACTATGCCACTGTCCCGAACAGTCAAGATTCCTGGGTTAAAAGAATCTTTGTGCATAAAACCCATTTTGGATATTATGTATGGCCAAAGTGAGTTTTTGCTTCTTTATTTTTAACTACATGTACAGGGTGTCCACAATGAGAGCTAAACATTTTAATCACAGTTCGAAGGTGAACAAATACATACATAACCATAACTAAATATGGTGTCGTTAGTTTCATAAAAATGACTAGTGCATGACTATTACATGACTATTAGCGCATGACTATTACAAATTATTTTTTCATCAAAGTTACTACCTTTATATATACATATATAAGGAGGAGAATAATCTACTCGATTATGATGATTTGATTGATAACACACATTTGTATAACCCGAGATGAAAAAATAATTGACACGTTTAGATATCATTCTGGACACCCTGTACTTCTAAAAAATCTTTTTAATCGTTTGTGATTTTTAATTACATTTTCTCTTTTAGTCCAATGGAAGTATATGCCCCTTATTCAGAACAGCCACAGTTGGAAAGACAAGTTGAAGAACTCTCAAAGGTGATTAAATGGTTTTCAGAAATTTGGTGTTACTAACTATTAAATAATGTTTATCATTTTGATTGGTTGTGTTTTTTGTTTGTTTGATGTTATAGGAGGAACTTGCATTATATGAGTTTTTCAGTCAAGCCAACAATATTGAAAAATGGCTCAGCTTTTTGACCTTGGAAGAACGTAAAGGCAAAGACAGATTCGACGCAAAACGTTTTGTTCTTTTTAAGGTGAGTTGTTTTATGCAGTGTGGGCCTATGGGTTAATGAAGAGGTTTATCTATAGTGTAAAGTAAAGTAGGGCTTTGATTAACCATGGAAACTCTTCTTTAAGCAGAAACTTAAGTTGCTAAAAAAAAAAAATGTAATAAACGAATGAGTTATTTATTTTATTAATTTTTTGTTTTGGTTTCATACAATTATTTTTATTGCAGGGTCTTTTTAGAAATTTTGGAACTTCATTCATTCATCTTTTCGAACCGCACTTGGAGCGTTTGGTTGGCGATTCACGAGAATGCTTTCAACGCTGTGCGTCCGAAATCATTGCGGGGCTGCTCAGAGGCAGCAAGCATTGGCCTTACACAATGGTAGGGACACTAATGTCTCGTTGCATTAATCTACTTATCTCTATAATTGATTAACTTTTATTGTCATCTGTACAAGAAAAACATGATTGTTACTTTTCTTTCAGATGGAGAAAATGAGAACTATTCTGGAGCCAATATTAAAGACGGCAATGTCAAAACTGTCAGTCGAAACGGTTTCTGATTGGGGAACGTGCATTGCAACTGCATCTGTAAGTTGTGTGGTTTTGTGTGTAATTTTTATTTTAAATTGAGGAGTTAAGTGGAAAAATTATGTAAATTTATTACTTATGTCGTTATTCTTTAAAATGCATATATTGAAAGGATTTAAGCCAGTCTAACATAAAGACATCGATTGGGTTGTCTAAAATTTGCACTTTCGGACTTTTTGGAGCAAGAATATGGAATGTGACTTGTAAATATGAAATTTCTGTCATTCCTTTCTTTTTTGTCGCTTGTTTCACTTCTAAAACGATGGAAAAGATACTGATCTTTGGAAAAGTAACGTAAAAATTAGCAAGATATTTGGAATGACGGCGTAATTGCATTTTTAAACTACCACGTAAGTTGAGGTCTGTTAACAAAGTTTTTGGAAAACCTGTTATTTTTCCTTTTATAGAGCTTAAATATACAGTTGAACGGAATTTATTTTAATCTTAAATTTGAAGGTGACAGAAGTATTTTGCTTTTTTCTTCAAAACTAATATTTTTTTTTGGAGTTATGCCGTTAGTCCACCTAACTCCTCAATTACTAATACGTTTTTCTGCATTATTAAATTAACGTTTTTTGTTGTTACAACTGTTGTTTAAATACTTTCTCTGTCTGTGTTTAGGAAAATGGAGATCCGACTCGATTGTTTTGGTTATTGAATTTACTAATGCAGGATCCAATGAGGGCAGAGGAAGGATCTTTTGCAGAGGCCAGGTAATGACTTGTGTTTTAGTAGTTTGTCATTTGCACCTACTGCTGTATCAAAAATAATGTTTATATTTTTTTATTTTTTGTAGTCGTTTATACGTTCTGCAGGGTGGTGTTGCCCAACAGGAATGGCGAGTAGCAGAAATGCTTCATCAGCTTGTGGAATATTTGAAACCTTATTTGACTCATTCATACCAAAATGTCAGGATAAGACTTGGAAGGTAGCACTTGAAACTTGCGACAATTAATTTTACTCCAGTTTTTTAACGTCTACTTTGTTGCTGA
Organism: Cryptops parisi; assembly: GCA_034695005.1. NCBI lineage: Eukaryota > Metazoa > Arthropoda > Chilopoda > Scolopendromorpha > Cryptopidae > Cryptops > Cryptops parisi. The sequence goes on along the minus strand of JAQIWH010000377.1, from coordinate 8,579 downwards.
TGATTATTTTGTATTTTATTTATTTTTCATTTTACATAGTGTTTTGACTAATATCTTTATGATGGACCTTGATCTGCCAGCGGGACAGAAGACGAATTGTCCACGAAGGTGCGACTTTGTGACCGCCATTCTTCCGCAGTTGCAGATCCTAGAGACCGAGTTAAGGCAAGGATCCCAGTCGCAGCACAGTATTGACAAACTTGATAAAATGGACGTGGAACCTTATGAAGGCAATGTCATGGAATCCTTATCTAAAGATTTAATGTTAGCTCCAGTGGGTAAGAACAGTTTTCCTATGTGCGATACTTTTTGAAAAATTATATGCACTGTATTTATTTGAAAATGCAACCTAGTTCTCATTTATAACACATGTTTTCATGTGTAATTTGTCACAACTAGTTGGGTCCTTTTTTGGAGGAGATGTATTCCAAGTAGCGTTCTCCTTAATTTTATTCGTTTTTTTTTTTGCAGTTACTTTTTCAAGGTAAATGCAAATCACAAGGTTGCACTATCTATGTGGGTTATTCAAGCATTGTAATGGCATCAACATGTACTGTAATATAAAATGGATGTAGAGAATCAAAAGTTGTTTTTAAAAAAATAGTGAGGGTGAAAAATCACTGGAAGTAGATCAGGAGGAAGTTCAATATACAGGGTGTTCCTAAAAGGTCTAACCAAATTTAATTAAACGATTCTATGATTTTTCAAAACAAAGCAGAAAAATAAACATGGGTCTGGAAATAAGTACTCGTTTGCATACCTGCAGCAATTATGATTCATTTGGCTTATGCAATTACATGACTTCTCTCTAAAGGGGTGCATTTTCAGCCCCGTGTTTATATGGTCGTTTGCTTTGGTTTGATGTATAGCATCTGTGATTAAAATTTGACGAACTTTCAGGAGCACCCTGTATGGTGATGCTACTTGGAAAATACTGTCCAATTTATAACTGCATTAAGACAAACGTATTGCACATAATACAAGGAACACTTGCACTAATTATGGAATTTTAAGTCATTACTGTAGCTTTTGATATTACAGGCTACTCTCGGTTTACACGATACAAGTTTTGTTGAGAAGTTTATTATATGTTTTGTTCTTTGCATTTCGCATTCCTGATCTTTTATGATATGTATTGCATACGTTAACAACCATTTTTAAGCATCAAAACCATGTATGAAACATCAAATGGTCAACAGAGAGAGAAAGATGTTTAGTATGAATTAGGATGTTAGTAAGCTGAGAGGGTCACTTATAATTTAATATGTTTGTTTATTTCAATATAAGTTGTGTGCTCATATATTCCTTTTATTTCAGTAGACATGCCTACAATCAATGTAGAGAAGGTTGACAATCATGTAATTAATAATAGTATCGAGGAAAATTCAGAAAGAAAACTGGCCATCTCGCTACTAAAAACAGGTAATCCGGATGCTCCATTTATTTCATTATTCTTTCCATTGGAAAATATAATGAAATATTACATTTTCCAATCCTTTAATTTAATTTTGAGTTGAGTGCATTTCTTTTGATAGTTTGCAAATGGATCATTGGCAACGTTACAAGGGCTTCCTACAGCGTGCCACCAGAATTTTTCAAATTTCTGCCGCTTGTAAGTATTTGCTCAAACCTCTTAACCATAGAATTGAAGGGCCTGGTGTAAAACGGTGTTGAGTAACATTTTTTGTCAAAAATGACTTGGAAGCATTTTCGAACGTGTTAGGTGCATTTCTACCTTCCTAATGCATAATTTTGTGCAAAACAACATGTGCAAAGATATTTATGCAAGAGATGGGAAGTAGCCCATAGACATCAAGGGGCAAGTTCAGATCTTTAGAATCGTTTTTCTCGAAATTGTAAAAATGTTACTGAATACACTTTTACACCAAGCCCGTCAATTGTTTTATGGCATTTTTTTAATAAAATAGATTTTTTTAAATATTTCTTGTTTTTCTTGTACAGTTATGTTTATTAGAAAGTAATGATAACGATGAAGAACTGAAGCAAGATTGTACTCTTTCGTTATCGTGCATGGGGCAAGCCTACCTCACCCCCTCTAATATTCAGCTAGCAATTGATGCTGTACTGGAGGTGAATATTTTTGTTTTATTAATTCAAATAGAATACATTGTTTGTTAGTGATTAATCATAATTAAGGAATTATTTGTTTTGATTGGAAGGTTGTCAATTGCAACTCCTGGAGAGCTCGGGCTTCATGCTTGTCGTACTTACAAGTTATGGTGTTTACCAACATGTTTGCGGTGATTCAAAACGATACTTGGGTACAGAAAATAAGTGATATTGTTCTCACAATGCTCGAAGATGAACGTGTGGAGGTATGTATATATTTTTGGGAACGTCTTACACATATTATACAAGTGTGTGTGTATTCAAAATAAATGATAATAATTTTTTTAAACGATCCTAGGTGCGTGAAATGGCGGCAGTCACACTAGGTGGATTTTTCCATTGCGAGTTCATCACTTTTACAGATGTTCTTATGGTAAGTTGATTGTTGGTGTTCATTTCTATTTAACATAATTTGTTTAAAGCGGAAAAAAAGAATATATAATTTTGTATTTAATATTGCTTTAAGATTATGTCAGTATTTGTATATTTTTTAAAATCCATTCAGGATAAATGCTTTATTTTTAATACCTGTTTTAATTTAGCCTATTCATATAACATGAAAAATACAGACATGTTTCAGATAGTATATCAGCATCCACCATCAGTGCTATTTTATATATTTATCATTAATATCGATTGTATAGTTTATAGTTTGTATAGTTTTTAATGTTAGTGTGTGTAGATTACTCATGTAATCATGTAACATGTTTGCCGTTTTGCAGGATATGTTCAAAGAGAAGTGTTTCAAAAAATTGCGTCGGACTAGAAATCGATCCGAACCAGTCTCTCCGGAAGCCGTTCTTCAGCGGCATGTTGGAATCCTTGGTTTGTGCGCCTACATCAACGCCCATCCCTATGAAGTACCAGAAAAAGTTCCAGATATATTGATGATCCTAAGTGACCATTTGAACGACCCTCAACCCATTCCAGTAAGTCGTTTTCATTTTTATTTCATTTTATTTTTTATCATTTTTAGTTTTAGCATCACGTTACAAAATATGCAACATGTGATTGTAAAATGCAATGTAAATTGTACATTAACCTTAATGTACAATTTTGCTTGAAGGTGACCATTAAGAAGACGTTGTCCAACTTTCGCCGAACTCATCATGACAGTTGGCGCGATCATAAACTAAAATTTTCAGATGATCAGTTGGCTGTACTCACAGACCTCCTTGTTTCTCCCAGTTATTATGCTTAAAGGTCACGTTTCTAACTTAACTTGGTTCAGTTACCATTTTTATGGTGAGTACAAACAACAAGAATGGATTGAGATAGTTTTTCAACCATTATTTTGGTCATGACAAGCATATTTGTTTTGTATTTTTTTTTGTTTGTTCATATTTTGCTCAATTGGCAAACTTGCCATCGGCATGGTTGGAATCAAGTTTTTTGAGGATATGTGATCATCCTGGTTTTCGTCTGTAAATATTTAGTACAAAAAAAACAAACAAACTAATTAGGTAGATCTTTCCTATGGTTATTTTTTTAAGTCAAAAGGAGAAATTATAAAAAAAACAACTTTTGGTACTTTGAAGTGTTGTTTCGGAATGCTGATCGCTTCTATTAATCGAAATCATTGAATGTCCCACATGATTTTAAAAGAATCTTTGCTCTTGATGATTGCTGATCACTTTTAAAAACACCTGGAGGTAGTTCTGTATGTATGAACTTTGTAATAAAATAATTTTCCTTAAGTTGAGTGTTAATTTATGCTGTGTATACAAACAAAGCAACCAATAGAGAGTTTTTAACATAAATTGACATCTTTACATAAGAAATTAGTATTTATATATATATACAGTCTAACTACGTTAAATCATCACCCCTGCTGGTCGCCACGAAAGTGCGCAAAATTTTCTCCCATACTTTGCATGTTAAATTTTTGCGATTAAACTCCACCTCACTGTCGTTCAACTCCGACACTTTTTAAGCTACAAAAGTGCTCTTTGTATGGAAAATCATCCGCCAAAATGAGGAACGGTCAAATGTTAAAGTCGAAAAAATTCGAAAATACAAAACTTGCGCAATCAATAGCAATCTATAGCGGAACATTTTGCGAGTCATCTTGTCGAGAAAGTCAGTAGATGAATGTTGAAACTTGTCAAGAAAAAGTCACCTACAGCTCTATAGGTGACATTTCGAGCCGATAAACAAATGGCTTGGATTGAAAAAGTCTTTTTCTGATACTGTATATTCTACATATTTTCTTCATAAAATATTTAAGCTCATGAAATGTGTATATTGCAAAGCCAATTTTTAGAAAGTTACTCACATATGAGCCCTTTTTGTCCTGAATCATAGATTTAACAAGGTTTGACTGTAATATATACCTTAACTCCTGTTTGAGTAACAAAAAAGTTCCATGACTGGGAATAAAACTAAATTCAAGGTAGGTATGGTACATCACTTTTTAAATCAGTGGCATTAGTAGGGTTGATGTCCCCCCTTCTCCTAGTGCAATAACTCGTGGTGTCACCCAACCCCCATGGTGTCAATCTTCAGCTATGTTATTCGAAGTGATGAACGTTTAACACATGTGGCCTGCTAGAATGTTAGGAATATAGAGTCCACTTAATTGCTTTATGTGATTTTATCACTGGTTCACTTAAAATTGAGTTTCGAAAATAAATGTTGTAGCTTATCTGTATAACACAGCTTTGTAGTGCTTTCCTGCTGAGTACAGCGCGTTGCTACAGCTTTGTCAAGCTTTCCAGCATAACACAGTGCATCGCTACAGCTTTGTCAGACTTTCCAGCATAACACCGCGCAAGCTACAGCTAACTGACGAATGCGAAAAGTAAGTAGGCCTGTAATTTTACAGCATACAAATGGGTTTATCGGTGCAGAACACTTAAGCTGGGCCTACAAAAAATATTTTTGTGGTTATAACTACAGGAATATTTTTATGAAAACTATAATGAATTCGTGCTGGAAACAAAACATTTTCATGGACTGGACGGTGTCACCACTACTTAAAATGCAGGTGTAACCTTTCGTTTGAAATGTTCGACACATGAAAACTGATTTAACGTAAATTCAACCGATTTCAATAGCTAAGTCAGGAACTGTCTGTAGGTATTTTCGAAGTTTCAAGTTGACAAATCTATATCTAAACATTTTACTGTACATCATGTACGTTTGACTTTCATTAATTCTATTTAGTGAAAATAAAACATTTAAACAGATGTTTCATTCCACCTGCTCAATCAACGGGGTATTATCTTATCATGCTGTGTTACATGTATTCTAGTGTTACACAGTGCATATTTTTTGTGTGCACAAAATCAATAGTGTTTCAAGAGTAGTTTTGAATATGATGTTCAACTTTTTCACCAACTGTAGAATAAGCTGCTGAGTACAAGGGCAAGGAGTTTTTGATTAATACTAGTTCCATGTACAGTGGAAATCCGCTATTCGTATGCCCCCTCTATTCGTACAACTCGGTATTCGTCAAACTAAATTTCACTCGCTGTTCGTATCTTGCCTCGGAATTCGTGCCAATCCTGAGCATCTTCTAGTACAAAGAAACAGAAAAGAAGAAAAATACCTAATGGTTTTCTAGACGGTGACTACCCTTCCAACATTTATGCAATCACAATCCATTAAGCGTTTACATGGAATTGAAGTACAGTATGTTTAAATTGATTTTGGAAAGAAATCCAACATTTCCTATGGCAAGTGAAGTTTATTTATTAATGTACGATTAAGTTAATTTTTTTGTTTTATGTTTTAAAGTTACTTTATAGCAGAAACTGATGCACAGTAAATCATCCACGTTCCCCAAGCACGAATGTCGATTTTCACTTTTTTTTGTTTTTGTTGTTTCACCAATGACATTTGAAAATCGTGCCAACGAGTGTTTACGAATTTTGAATCTCGATCAGCATCCCTCGAAACTCTTGATCCATCAAGACATTTCTGTTAGGTCAACTACATATTTCGGTTGTGCTAGTTCGAGAATTCTTTGTGATGCTCTTGCTCTTAAAGCCAATTCGCTCACTTTAGTCGCGTCTGGATTGTAGTCCCTTTCTAGCACCCCACGTGTGTTGATAGTTTTGTGCTCCGCTAACTCCAGCATTCTTTCCGTTGGCATGTAGTGAAGTGCATTTTGCGATATTATGCCCACTTCTGTCGGATGTCTATCGGGCGCATAACCAGGTGGTATTTTCTTGGGAACAGCACGACGACGGTCTATTTCTCTCGTTTGATATCCAGCTGCCGTTTTGAGTTCTTCTTGAACCTAGAACAAGAAATTCGATTCTGCTGCAGCATAACTAATGAGTGTTGGACCTATGAACACTTGTCTGTGAATGCAGTATTACAATGATGATGATGATTGTTGCCTTGGGTTATACTATACAGGTTTTACATACAGTGGAAACCTCTTTCAACCGCCAGTCTTGGTACTCGATAAAAGTTTGTCGGTGAACGAGGATGGCGGTTTAAAGAGGACGGATTAATGTATGGGATGATACATTGGTTCTGTGGTGTTTATTGACGTAAGTGGGGGAGGGGGGTTTAACGAGGGTCGAGACTGTAAAGTTGTATCATCTTGCAAAGATGCATATTAAATAAGCATTTGGTTTTATATTATTTATGTCATCAATTTACCATTTCTTCAGTCCTTATGTGCGTTTTCCAATTTCTCGGCTCTTTCGGGAAAGACAAATCGTGCGTTCGGGAAGTGGGAATCCTTTGTTTCAGTAGAGCGTTCATCGCTTTCTTCCAGCAAGTAATAGTTCTGCCTTTACATGGTCTTACCAAAGGCTTCGCCAGTTGTTCTAAGCGTGGGCTCAGAGGATAAACTTTTCTGACTTGCTTTGTAGTTACTGCTTTCGCAGGCTTTGGACGTCCCAATGCCATTGGTTCATGTTTCATCCCTGGTATGGACCTAAATAAATTGATACTTGCAAGTTGATTTTTTTTGGTAACCTATTTTTTATTTTTAAGTTAGATGTTACCGGCAATGTATAGAATCTAGATGTTCTATAAAATGCCTAGACTTTTGGCAAAGTATGAAAGGTTTTATGGAACTCGTCATTTCAAGAAAAGCTTATGTGGGAAGAACTTCATATACTATTAAAAACGGCATAAATCCACTTATGTCGTTATTCCTTAAAAATGCATATGATTGAATCGTTTTAGACCAGTCTACAGTATAGCATAAAGACATTGGTTTTGCATATAATTTGGACTTTTTGGAGCAAGAATATGGAACGCGACTATTGTAAATCTGAATTTTTTTGTAATTTCTTTTTTTTTTTGGTCGCTTCACTTCCAAAACAATGGAAAAGATGGTGATCTTTGGAAAAACGGCGTAAATGAATTTATAAATTAGCATGATATTTGGAATAATGGGGTAATTGCATTTTTTCTAATTAGCCTGTAAAATTGAGGCCTGTCAACTAAAATTAACAGATTTTTTGCAAAACCCGTTCATTTTCCTTCTATAAATATACAGTTGACAGGAATTGTTTTTACATCTTAAATTTGAAGGTGCCAGAAGTCTTTGCTCTTTTTCTCAAAACTAAATTTTTTGAAGTTATGCCGTCATTCTACCCAACTTCTCAATTACAACATTGTGAATTAGTTTGAGTGGACAGAAAAAGGAGTTATTAATTACGTTTTATACTTGAGAACTCTCTCAGTCGGTTTAGCCAATTCTAGCATTCGAGGCGAGCATTTGTAATCTTGAGGAACTACGGGAAGTCTGCGAATTGGCGTTGGTTTTCCCAGAGCATCGACATTAAGGCTGGAATTGAAATAATTTGATTCCTAATGTATGTGTTTTACTTGCATGAAAATGCTAGGATAACTCATTTGTTAGAAAATTAACGAAAACGTTGTAATAAAAGCAGATTGTAAACTCACTGTTTAGGTTTGGTATATAAATGTTTAGGCAGTGCAAGATTCCTGATTCGTTTCGAAGGTGTATATGTTAAGGCTGATTTTGCGATTGGCCATATCGGTTCTTGGTTATTTGGGTTGAGTCGTGGAATTGGTCTATGGACATAAATTTTGCATTTTTTATTTGAATTTTGTACATTATTATTATAATTATTATTATTGTCATTATTATCTGTTATATATGAGTTTAAGTTGTTCAGTGGTGATATTGTTAAAAAACATGGGTTGATGATGTTATTAACTCAGCTAAACCAGTGGGCATAAACAATCAAATTAAACGTGTTTTAAACTTACCTAAACTAATGTTTATGCACACTGGTTTAGGTTAGTTAACAACAACAACAACAATCTCATGTTTTTAACAATACCGTCGCTGAACAACCTAAAATTCTAGATAACCCCTTTTTTTTAGCATTAAAATTTCTTACCCGAACTTTTGTTTGTACGTCTCATATGAAATGTGAGGTTTTGCAAGTTGAAGAGTACGTTTTCCTGCTAATTTACTGCAAAACAAAACAGTTTTACTTTCATCAGGTTTT